>PVKC010019093.1:0-19285 GCA_004027635.1 Crocidura indochinensis
GTTAAGGACATAAATTTAAATACTAAATTAAAATAAAATTAAGTAAGGTTTGCTTTATTTACAATAAATTTATTAGGATAGTTAAAGCAAATATAATTTGGGTTTATTTTAATTGATTAAGAGAACTGGCTAAAGTTAGTGGTAGAAAAGCTGAACACGGACATCAGGGAGTATTTTATCTTTGAAGTGGTGCCAGAAAGCAACAGCCAAGAAGTACCATATTTGGCTTTAACAACTGAGGTCAGATTTAGTATTATGCTGGGCTTGACAGTAATTTTTCTGCAATCTCAGAAAAGCCTGTCTTCCTACTCTAAGTTGACAGTTGATGTGAAGCATCAATATTGAGAATGTAGTGTGTGTGTGTGTGTGTGAGAGAGAGAGAGAGAGAGACAGAGAGACAGAGAGACAGAGAGACACACAGTGTGATCTAGGAAGCAGAAAGGACAGGTATATTTAAAAATGATCAGAACTGCAATGTTCTGGGGTCAAAGGAATAGTACACTAGGTAGGGCCTTGCATATGGCAGATCCAGGGTCGATTTCCAGCATTCCATATGGTGCCTGAAGCACCAATAACAGTGAGTAACCTCTGAGTTGGATGCGGCGTGGGAAAGAAAAAGAATATTAATGCCTTAAGCTATATCACATAAATTCTGAACTTTGGCAGCCCTTTGTCACATTTAGCCTAATAGTAAGAGATTCTGCTTTCATTTTCTCAATTCGAGCCATTTTAGTTACTGAATTAACTCTTTTGTTTATCCCTTGCCCCATATATGTAGAGAAAGTTGAAAATCAGCAGAAAGCTATTTCTGACCCTCCTCCAAACATTGTTTTATTATTTTTTATTTTTAATATCTTTGCTTTTGGAGCCACACTCAATGACACTCGAGTTACTCCTGGCTATGCTCTCAGAAATTGCTCCTGGCTTGGGGGACCATATGGGACGCCGGAGGATCGAACTGTAGTCCATCCTAGGTTAGTACGTGCAAGGCAAACGCCCTACTGCTTGCACCACTGCTCTGGCCCCTCCTTGAAACGTTTTAAAGAAGCATTTAAAAGCAGAGGGGGAAAGAGTTGCAAGGCTCTGATTATGTGGCTGGAAATGTCGCAACGCATATGCGCACATGGAATGGCATTGATAAACATAAATGGACCCTTAAGATTTTCTAGGAATTATAGGAGTACATCAACTAGTCTGATAAGACAAGTTATCCCTCATAACTGGCATCACATTTCTCATAAATGATACTTTTTTTAGGTCTCTTTCAATTTTATCTATAGTTCCATGTCATCTCATGAGAAATTTATTCTCTATAGCTCCAAGGAAGCAAAACAAAGTTTCAATAGTTTTCAATTATGAGCTTAAGAAAGAAAAACAGTTCTAAGAACAGTTCTTAAAATGTCAAAACACAGGGCCGGGTGGTGGCGCTGAAGGTAAGGTGCCTGCCTTACCGCGCTAGCCTTGGACGGACCGTAGTTCGATCCCCCGTGCCCCATATGGTCCCCCAGGCCAGGCCAGGGGAGACTTCTGAGCGTATAGCCAGGAGTAACCCCTGAGCGTCACTGGGTGTGGCCCAAAAACCAAAAAAAAAAATGGCAAAACAGTCCTATAAAAGTCAAAGTTCCAACGATTTTCAATATTAAAGTATAAATTCAATAAATCTTGGGAATTCTGTGGTCAATTTTGGATGACAGCTGTTCTTTTTCGAAGACCCAGGAACTTAACCTCAGAGTCCTGATTCTTGTCATGTCATCTTTTCTTTAATAATTTTTGAGGACATTTCTAGTATTTATGTCTAGGTTTTATGTTACATGCTTGATTTTTTATGTATGTAACTTATTTTGTTTTTTAATATATATGTATAATTTATAAATACAGTATGGCTATTTCTTTGCTCTTACACTTTTTTCAGATATTTTTCTTTTTTTAATATCTTTATTTAAACACCTTGATTACAAATATGATTGTAGTTGGGTTTCAGTCATATAAAGAACACTCCCTTCACCAGTGCAACATTCCCATCAACAATGCCCCAAATCTTGATTTTTAATACTTCTCAAGGTTGAATGAATAATCCCTGACAAGGTTGACACATTAACAAAAGAACACTAGAGGTACTAAACAGAAATAATTTGATACAACTTTCAAATGTAGTCATCTTTACTAATATTTTTAAGTATGCTCTCCAGTTACTTCTATTTTGAATTTCTGCCCTTATTCTTTACAGCCCTGATGAATGTGATGAATATATGCAAAAACCACTTACTTTGAGTTGCCTCTATTTAAGTTCTATGGGAGAAAACTTGTCAGTGAATGGCAGAGAACAGTATCTCTCTCTCTCTCTCTCTCTCTCTCACCTATTTGGGTTCAACTATGACATGTCCTTAAAATTCTCTCTGAGAAGTATACTTTTGTTACTGTATTCTTTTTATATGAAGATTTCAGTGGATACTTATGAAAATAAAATGGTTTTATTTAGGGTCATAAGAAAAGAGGATAATGTATTTAAGAGAGAAAAGGGACTTCTCCAGAGAGGCGAGAGCACTAAATATATTCATGAAGTAAAAAAAAATGTATTATGACCTAACATTGAGATGAGGCTAACCCAGAATAAGTTAAGTGCACTATCCGTCTTTGTAAAGTTGGTATCACTGGGTTTTCCCACACTCTGCTTGCTTTGAGTTATCCATAAAATCCCCCTGATTTTATGTCAATATGTACCTAAAATATTATTGTCAATAATATACAAAAAATAAAAAATAGAAGAAAAGGGAAAAAAGTCTGTTGCTAGGCTGTTGTAAAGGGGAAGAACTTTTTATTTTTACTGTTCATAACTAGCTCCTTTTTGTTATGGTTCTTTTTTTTTTTCTATCCTCAACAATGCCTCGGGGTTATCCTGGGCTTCATACTTAGGGGATCACTCCTTGTGAGCTTGGGACCAGAATATGTGTTGCTGGAGATTGAACTTGGATTGGCCATATGCAAGACAACACCCTACTGACTATACTATTTTTCAAATCTCTCTCTCATGTTCTTGTTACAGTCATTCGTTTTTCTGGGAGCTTCTTTTTTTTTTTTTTTCTGAAAGGGGTCTATCCTTCTCTGGACAATACTTTCTAGTATTATCAGGCCTCAGGTTTTTATATCTTAAACAGGGTTGGCCTTCATATCTTTGGGCTTCTATAAAGCTGGTGACTAGAGGGTGAGTACTAGAGAGTACTCTAGCAAAGCTGGTAACTAGAGAGTGGAATGAGTACTAGAGAGTAAGTTCTCTAGTACTCATTGCCAAGGGCTCCCTTCTACTGCCTGTTTCATAATGACCACTGAAGATTTTAACCCTCTAAGTCTTTAGGGGTTATATTATTGAAGGTATAGTTTCAAGAGCTACTTCCTGCAGATAATAAGACACAACCTTGCCTAAGTAAGGAAGACTATTTAACCTGCAAGGTCCTAGAAATGCAAAAAAATAGCCCTCAGCATGTGGTTCTTTTTTTTTTATTTCAAAAGTTTCATTGTCTGTAGTGTAGCAGAAGGATTGCATCCCTATGACTTTTTTATTCTGTAAACATCTTTCTCTGACTACAGCTGGGAAAGGATCTTAAAATTTAAAATGTTAGATAATTTTGCTAATCTTGATCATCTGTCATAATGTCTAATCTCTCTTCAGAGACCATAAAAGTTGTGCCCACTAATTAATGACTTCCATTTGTAAAGTCCATTTTATTAATTGTGCATTGCATTTTTTTTTATTTTATGAGGACAAAGATGCAAAGAAAGAGGACAAGGTGAAATTATTTAGGAAGACAATCAACCATAAACAGAATTCTCAGAAGAAATTCCCTTACTGACACGTTAATTTTGAACTTTCAGTCAAAAAAAATTAAGAAAAATAAAACAAAACACATGCACAATTACTTTGTCCCTCAAGTCCTCAGATTGTAGTACATTATAACATTTCTTAGCAGTACACAAAGTAATCTAAATCCACAACAATTATGTAACTCCTTTAACATTGAGGGCATAGTATTTTTTTTTTTTTTTTGGTTTTTGGGCCACACCTGGTGACGCTCAGGGGTTACTCCTGGCTATGCGTGCAGAAGTCGCTCCTGGCTTGGGGACCATATGGGAAACCGGGGAATCGAACTGTGGTCCGTCCTAGGCTAGCGCAGGCAAGGCAGGCACCTTACCTCCAGCGCTACCACCCGGCCCCTGCATAGTATTTTTTTACAGTTCCATGCACATGCATATTAATTTAAGTTAACCTCAAAAATGTAAGTGGTTTTTTTTTAAGGATTAGAGTCAAAGGAGCACAGCAAAAATGGTGTTAGAGTGGCAATTGTTGTTTGCATAGGTCCAGCAAAATATGAGGGACATGGAAAGGAAAAGCCTTGGCCTAAATACAAGGAGATCTTACCCCTGAAGTTTTCTGGCATAAGACCAACTCTAGACTCCAGGCATACTAGGTTGTCCAACCCAAGTCATTGTCTGTAGTGTAAAGTCTATTTTGATATAAGGTAACATATTCCCAGGTTTGGGGGATTAGTACAGAAATCTTTTTAGTGAGTCTTTCTGCTGCCTGTCATAATCATGCAAACCACCTTTGTTAGGAAAACTTGTTCCTGGGCTGGAGAGATAGTGCAGCAATGGGGCGTTTGCCATGCAAGTGGCCAACCCAGGACCAACAGTGGTTCAAATCCCAACATCCCATATGGTCCCCAGAGCCTGCCAGGAGTGATTTCTGAGCAGAGAGTCAGGAGTAACCCCTGAGCGCTACTGGGTGTGACCCAAAAGCCAAAAGAAAGAAACAAAACTTGTTCCAAATAATAAAACAATAGAAACTTTGGGGAACTACATATATACCCAACAATTACTATATATACACTTTCAATACTTTTATATGCCCAATTTATAGGTCTTTCTTTTAGGCTAATCATATGTGGCTGAAATGCCACGATTTCCTTTTATTGGTCTGCATTTTGATGGAAATATTTGTTTTAACCTTCTTTTATTTCCATACATGAGCTCTCTGTCAAGAAGTGCATTGACAATGTCTTTTGCTTTAGTTTGAGTTCAATATGGTTTTCTTATTCCTTGCATTAGAGCAGGGAGGATAACCATCATGTGGACTTGCAGATTCAGTGTAGTAGAATATTGAACAAAAGAATACTTAATAGGAAGTATGAATACTGCAGAAACAAACTACTTCTACTTTTTTGCATATTTTTATTAATTTTTTATTTTTAATTATGAGAACAAAGATGCAAAGAAAGAGGACAAGGTAAAGTTACAGTGGAAGGAAAATCACCCATAAACAGAATTCTCAGTAGTCCCATTGCTGATATCTTAACTTTGAACTTTCAGTCAAAGAACATTAAGAAAAAGAAAAACAGAACCTATGTATAATTACTTTGTCCCTCAAGTCCCCAAATTGTAGTACATAATATACTTCTACTTCTTTTTAACTTAGTTTTCCCCCTTTGTGATATGGTGTATATTTTTCTCTAGTTATCCCTATATTTGACTTTCATTAATCTTTTTCAAGACAAACTTAAACTTTGGACCCTCCTTTTCTCTGATTATCCAAGGATAAGTAAACCATTTCCTTTTTTGAACCTGATTTCTTTTTAGAATACTGCTTGTCATTATTAACTATTGTATAGTATATTTTAATTTGTGTTTTATTTTGTGATAAACCTCAGTGGTGCTTATTTTCTTCTGGACTTCTGGTCAGAGATCATTTCTGGTGGGGCTCAGGAGACCATATGTAGTGCTGGAAATTATAAGCAGGTTGGCCATGAGCAAGGCAAGTGACCTACTCATTGTGCTATCCCGCCAACCCCTTTATAGTGCATTTTAGTTTAAGCACCTATTTTAAGTGGAATCATGCAATATTTGTCTTTTTCTGATGAGCTCATTTCACTTAGCATAATGTTCTTAGGTTAATATGGGAATTGTTCCTTTTTTCTGAGACAATAAATTCCATTTTGACTGTGTGTATATATATATATATATACTTATTACACATAATGTGCATTTCAACAATGTGCATGAGTAAGCAAATATTCCTTTGAGGTCATATCCAATTATATTGTTTATATATCAAGAAGTGGGATTGCTGTGTCATATAATAATTCTATTTTTAATTTCTTGAGGAACCTCAATTCTGTTTTCTAGAATTGCAGCACCATTTTATATTCTCACCAACAGTACACAAGTGTTCCAATTTCTCTGCATTCTTATCCAGACTGTTATAGTTGAGCTTTTTCATTTGACTTAATTGATACCCCTGAGAGACATGGAAAGCAGCATTCACATTGTAAAGCTGTTTCTGGGCAGGTCTGGTATACAGATGTGTGGTTTTTCAGTGACAAATATAGCTGAGGTCTCAGCAATGGGTTCTTAGCTTTGTGGATGTGAAGAGACACCACATGGGATCTCCATTTTGCTTTCATGGAAAACAGCAGGGGCTGAATGCAGCCTTCTGGTTGTGGCAGAAAACTCTGCAGTACTGTTCAAGAAATTGTTCCTGGAAGCTTAGCCTAGTGCCTCCATCTCCAGCTCTTCTAGTGATTTTATAGCCAATTCTAGGTGTGACTGAGGGAATAGGAGTCATGTGGAAAACATTATCGTGATGTTTTCTGCTTAAACTTTGCAAAAGGGTTTTTTAAAACTTGTACTTGAATCCTATCTAATATAGATTTTTTTCTAGCCAATATAAACTACTGCATGTTCAATGGTTATGCTTTCTTCCATCTGAGTCATTTGCCATAAAAAAGAATGACTTGGCACAGACTGAAGAGTAGATATATAAAGAGTTAAAGAATGATTCAGCTTAGCTTCCACAGCTCTGGAGGCATTTTGACAAATATTACCAATTCACAATTTGGTTTTCCATGCTACTTGTCTTTATTATTATAATTATCATTATTAATTATTATCATTTTGAGCTTAGAGTAAGGAGGTAAAATATAAGACTAGTGGGTTGTTTGATCACAGTCAGATATCTCACTATATATAAATTGTTTATTGCTGTCAAATTACCTCAAGTTAAGGGACTGCTAACTGAAACACAAGGAGCTACCTAGCAAATTGGTCCCTCTAACATGGTGATACTCTGGGTTCACTATATTAGAGTTAACAACTAGGTTCAGATGATCAAAGTGACCTTCCAGACTTTCTCATTTATAAAGAGAGTTCTGAGACCTCTCTGAGCTTTCACAAGAAACATTTTTGTAGCTAATTAGTACCCTGGTAAGCGGTGCCCATTTCTACCACTGGGTGGCAGCCAGTGGCCAGGTGTCAGATCAACCACATTAGAAAATTTGCTTGGGATAGGTTGTCTGTGACTTTCTTGGGTGTCCTTTTATGGGAAACATTAGGCACCCTTACCCACTGCTGAAAGTGTGCTGGTAGTCATATTATCTGATTCCTGTTTCTTCCATTATTTCTACTTCTCAAATTCCATAACCTGCTTTTGGAGGAGTCAGTCTTTGATTGGTCTCCAATCAGATCTATTCTCCAGTACATAAAGTAAAAAAGATACTAATTGGTAATATTAAAATACCTGCAGTTGGGGCCGGAGAGATAGCACAGCGGTAAGGTGTTTGCCTTAGATGCAGAAGGATGGTGTTTCAAATCCCGGCATCCCATATAGTCCCCTGAGCCTGCCAGGAGCGATTTCTCAGCATAGAGCCAAGAGTAATCCCTGAGCACTGCCGGGTGTGACCCAAAAACAAAAACAAAACAAAAAATACCTGCTGTTGAAGTGGAGAAAAAGCTCAATACACTGGAACATGTGTTCTGCATTCAGGAAACTCACGTTTGATTCCTAGTACACTATGGTCCCCTCACACCCCAGCAGTACCAGGAGTGACTCTTGCTTGAACAGAGAGCCATAATTAGCCCCTGGGTACTCACATTAGTCATACAAGTTGGCCACTAGCTAGTCATATGAATATCTCTGCTTTACTGAATCTTGATTTCTCAGATTTCAAAAGGAGTGCCAGTAGTTGGATCTGAATGACCACTGAAGGTGTTTATAGGGTGCTTATAGTTGTTTATAACTACAGAAGAAAATGGAATTGATTTTTATTTTATTGTGTATGGGGGGAGAGGAGCATTGAATTACATCTGGTCATATTCAGGGCTTATTCATGGCTTTGTGCTCAGGAAAAATTCTTGATATGTGGTGCTGGGGATCAAACCAAGGCCAGCTGTGCTCAATGCAAATACCTTCTCACATATATTATCTCTTCAGCCCCAGATAATGTAACTGATTGTCAAGAGAGAAAAGTCTAGGAAAGACAACTTTAAAAGAAGTGCTTCTTTGTGACTAGGAATCACACTTGACATTTGAAAGGTGGTATTTTACAAGATTATATTTATAGATAGTTATGGGATTGAGGGATTTCAATGTATGTGGCTTGGGAGAGAAGAAATGGAATCCCATGTAAATTATTAACATTTGAGTAAGAGCTCTAGTGATTGCCATCAATGCCCCAGGTATGACATGTTTGCGTCTAAGACTGAAAGTGAGATTATGGAAGTAAAGGGGAAAAAAAATCTCATTGTGGAAATGCAATGTTTTGAAGAACAATGCCTTTTTCCCTATAGAATACATGTAGGCAAAGCAGTCAGCCCAACGTATCTGTCAGTGACCCACTGACCAGACTCTTTGCCCTCCAATTATCTATGACTTTCTGATAAATGCACTTTCTTTCTTAATCTCATTCTCTTATGCTCCAGTTTTTCTTTTATTTGTTCAGTACTTTTTGATGCTCTGTAAATGCAAATCTCCAAGTCAGGTATCACAGATCGCACCTCCAAATCTTAAAATTCATCACCTTGCATATCTCCTATATTGTCTTTCATATTAGTGGCAATGTCCTCAATACTTCCCACCAATTGGTTAAACCGTTATTTTGTGTGTGTGTGTGTGTGTGTGTGTGTGTGTGTGTGTGGTTTTTGGGTCACACCCGGCAGTGCTCAGGGGTTACTCCTGGCTCCATGCTCAGAAATTGCTCCTGGCAGGCACGGGGGACCACATGGGGCACCGAGATTCGAACCGATGACCTTTTGCATGAAAGGCAAACGCCTTACCTCCATGCTATCTCCTGGGCCCCTAAACCATTGTTTTTTTAAGCCTTGTTTCTTGGGAATTTTCCCATATCTTCTCAAACTTTCTTTTCCATGCCCCTTAGCAAGAGTGACCCATGACCCTTTAATATTCCTAAGTGTCATTGCAACTTAATTTTGTTCCACTCCACAGATATTTTTGAGTATTTTGAACTTCAATGTGATTGGGTTCACTTCTGGTTTATAGTCCAGAGAAATGTCATGATTGATGTACTCTCTGTTGTATGTTCTACACCTTGGACCCCATTACTGGCCCACCTCTAAAACCTTTGACTGATTTGATCAATCTTCCTCAGCTCTGGTTTTTCCATTCAGATTAGATTATCTGATTGTACAATGTGGCATAGGATAAACATGTGGGTAGAGTTGAAAGGACCCAGAGACTTGGTTAAGGAATAAGGACCACTTGGCTTTATAATAGACAGTTGATGATGTCATGGCTTTAACTCTCCTAACATCTGCTGGGAGGTTCCTTTTGCTAAAAGTAGAACAGCTGATTATAGGGCAGAATAAAAGACCTTCCACTAAATTCTGACCAGAAAGGAAAAGCCAGTTGATGAAACATAAGGTAGGGATACATAGAAGGAAGTGACTGAGTCACCTTGGAATTCTTAATAGCAGAGAAAGGGAACAAATGGGCATGTGGGAACATCTATTTCACTTTTTTAATCAAGAAAAAATAACAAACTGAGTCTGCTTCTAAAAAGGACTGACACTTAAGAGAATAACTTGTTTAAAAAAATAGTCACTCTGCAATCTTGGTTTATTCTGAAGAGAAGCACACTGAATTCAACATGAAAGCAATAGAATAAATTAATCCTAAATTTAAAAAACAAAAAATACAGTCTAAGAGAAAGAGTATATGTGAAGAACGAGTGTAAGAGCTTGGTAGTGGTATAAATCTGCACAAATAAAATTTCCTGAAATTTAATTACAAATATGTTGATGCTTGATTAAACATTTAAGCTAAAATGTAGGGATTTAAAAAAAACACTTATTTTTAAAGGGGCCAGAGTAATAGTTCAGCAAGTAGGTAATTTGGCTTTCACATGACTAACCTGTGCTCACTCCTTGGTCAAAACCAGGAATGATCTTTGAGTATAGAGCCAGGAATAAGCACTGACATTGATCAGGTGTAACCCCAAAACAAATTAAACAAATAAAATTATTTTTAAAGAAAAAATGAAAAAGGAGTGGAGAGAGCATTATTTGGGAAAGATAGTATCAATTTAGATGCCAGAGAGAACAAAATACCTTTTTTTTTTGTCCCCTAAATTCCCAATACAGACCAGGCAAGGGTCTGGGTTGAGGTGTATTTGGGGTGCATTTACTGTACCTCCTCTTTCTATACAGTCAGTGTGAAGAACACAGCCTGTGATAGGAATTGGGAGGCCTTATTTATTTATTTATTTTTTTCTTTTCTTTTTTTTTTTTTTAACTTTTTTTTTTCACCCCCGTCTTCAGTGCAAGTTCCCCACCACCAATATCTTAAATGCCTGTTACCTTTTTTTTCCCCCGCTTTGTACCTGATACCATAATGCCCATTTCCCTTTACTATTATCTTAGGAGCATCCTTCTCCCAATCCTGTATCATCATCTCTACCTCACACCCCACATCTAACTGCCCTGGGAAACTTTGTTTTGTAAACCTGTCCTTAGTTCTGCTGGTTTTGGCCATGTATTATTTCATTATTTTGGTTTATTTTCATTTTTTATTTTTAAATTTCTTTTTTGATTTTTGGGTCACACCCAGTGGGGTTCAGGGGGTACTCCTGGCTCCCCACTCAAACATTGCTCCTGGCAGACTCGGGGGATCATATTGGATACCAGGATTCAAGCCATTATCCATTCTGGGTCAGCTGCATGCAAGGCAAACACCTTACCACTGTGCTTTCACTCTGGCCTCTATTTTTTTTTTTAAATACCACTTAGAAAAGACATTCTTTCTGTATCTGTCTCTTCTTCTGAGTGACTTTACTCAGTATTATTCACCAGTAGGTTCATCAATATAGAGGCAAATTGCATAATTTGCTCTTTTCAGTTTTTTTTTTTTTTTTTTTGTATAGCACACCAAATGTTGGGGAAAATATAAAGGAAATTCTATTTGCCTACTAGATAGAGGGTGTCTCCACCCATGAAGGACTGTTTTCGGGCATGTTGGTTATCCAACCCCAAGATCTCTCTTTATGGTCCCAGAAAAAGTTCTGCTCGGTTGCATTTGTCAAAGTTAGTCTTCTGTAGTTAGAGATCTTGGTTTTTGCACAGATCTTAAGATGAAACCTAGGATAAAGTCTTTCTTTGTGGTCCCAAGAAAAGTTCTGCTCAGTCAAGGTTATAGTCAGTCTTCTGTAACTAGAGATCTTGGTTCTTGCACAGATCCTAGGACGAATGTCTTCTGATTTCATTTCACTGTTGGGTGGTGGGGTAGGGAAACCTTCCCTTAAATCAAATTGTTACCGTTTTCTTGACATCAGATGGTCTTTGAACCTACCCTGGAGCAGGTTGGTGCTAGGGCGGCACTTGGGCCCTCCAAAGGGATTTTAATTCCTGATGCTAGTGCCATAAACTGTGCTGGTATCAAAGTTGGGATATGAGTTTTGGGTTTGAGCAGTCAATGTCTGATATATTGAGGCCTAAGTCAAGTCTTCATGACAAATATTCAGGGCGAGAAGCACTCCTGCACTATAATCTTTATAAGTTCTTATCCCTATTGGATAAGAACTTCTTTCTATATGCAAAATTTTCCCATTTTAGTGTGTCTATGCAAAAAGGAACAATGCCACATGATACTCCTTATGTATATGGGGGTAAAAATAACAAGCAACACAATTTCTATAATCTGATTTTAAGCTGAGCTCATAACCCAACCAAGACTTTTCTACAATTATTTCCTATTAAGCAGATCCAAAACAGGGATGGGGGAAGCTACCTTTACATATGGAAGTAGACACTAATAATTATCATTATTAAGGAAGCACATCTACAGAAACACAAAAATTTAACATAATATCTTCCAGTTCCATCCATGTTGCAATAAATTGCATGATTGCATCATTACTTACAGCTATGTAGTATTCCATTATCTATATGTACCACATTTTCATGATCCATTCATTGCTGTAGGATATCTAGGTTGATTCCAACTCTTAGCATTGCATTGAATACTGCAATGAATAATGGTGTACATACAACCATTTGAATCAGTGTTTTTCTGTCCTGGAAATAGATACCTAAAAGTGGGATTGCTGAGCCATTTGGCAGATAAGTTCTTACTTTTACTGAGAACCTTTGTACTGTTTTCCATAGTGGTTGAACCAGGCAGCATCGCCAGAGCAGTGGATAAGAATTCCTTTCTTACTACATCCTTACAAACACAAATTATTCCCAATATTTTTGATAAGTGCTAGCATCACTGGTATAATATGATATCTCATTATTGTCTTGATTTGGGTTTCCTTAATGATAAGTGATGATGAGCATTTTTTCATGTGCCTGTTGGTAATCTGTTTGTCTTTCCCAGAGATATATCTGTTCATGTCCTTTCCCATTTTAGATGGGGTTTTAGGTTTTGTTGGGTTTTATGAGTACTTTTTATATCCTTACATATAAAAATTTATCTGATGTGCTAAGTGCAAATTTTTTTATTTCACTAAGATGTCTTTTATTTTAGACAATGTTTCATTTGCCATATAGAAACCTTTTAGTTTGATGTAGTCCCATTTATTCAGATTTAATTCTATAGTCCTTGCTATTGGCATCCTATCGTTGAAGACTCTTCTGAGGTCTAAATCTTGGAATGCTCCGCCTATGTATTTTTTGTTTCTCTTTTCTCTTTTATTTAAACACCATGGTACAAGGTTGCTCATATTGCAGGTTTTTTCCACAGACAAATTTGCTTATGATTGAGTTACATTAAGTCATACATTGTATGACTGTAACTAGTGCATATTTCCAGCCAACAGTGCCCCAGTTTCACTTTTATACTCCATGAAGTCCTCTTCCTTCCCAAACACCCTCCCCTACCTGCCTCTAGGGCAGGCATTGTACTTCACTCACTTTCTAATTTCTTTTTTGACGTTATGATTTGCATTATTATTTTTTTTAATTTTTTTGGTTTTGTATCACATCCAGCAGCGCTCAGGCGTTACTCCTGGCTCTACACTCAGAAATTGCTCATGGCAGGCTCAGGATATCATATGGGATGCTGGGATTAGAACCACCATCCTTCTGCATCTAAGGTAAATGCCCTACCACTGTGCTATCTCTCCGACCCCCTGCATTATTGTTAATGAAAGAGTACCATACCATGGCACTTTATCCATTTATTGTCCATAGTGTTCAGTTCCAACTATAATTGTCATAGTAGATCCTTCAATACTCTAATTGTAGTCTCCACTCTTTGTGGAAACTGGCCAATTACATGCAAAAAAAAGATGAATTCAGACCTCTCTTTAACACCATGCAGAAAAGGTCAAATCAAAATTAAAGATCTTGATATCAGACCTGAAACCTTAAGGTACATAGAGGAAAATATAGGCAAAACACTCCATGATGTTGAAACTAAAGGCATCTTCAAGGAGGAGACACCACTGTTTAAGCAAGTGGAAGCACAGTTAATACAAATGGAACTGCATTAAACTGAGAAGCTTCTGCATATCAAAGAAAACAGTGACCAAGATACAAAGGCTACCCACAGAATAGGGCAAATTATTCACCAAATACTCATATTATAAAGGACTAATATCTAAGATATACAAGGTACTGGCAGAACTTAACTAGAAAATAAATCTTATCTCATCCAAAAATCAGGAGAAGAAATGAAGATATTTCCTCAAAAAATAAATACAGATGGCCAAAAGGCACATGATAAATGTCCCACACCATGAATAATCAGGGCGATGCAAATCAAAACAACAACAATGAGGTATCATCTCACACCAGAGAATGACACACATTACAAAGAACAAGAACAACCAGTACTGGTGTGGATGTGGGGAGAAAGGGACTCTCATTCACTGCTGGTGTGAATGTCATCTTGGCCAGCCTTTTTGGAAAACAATATGAATATTCCTTACAAAACTGGAAATTGAGCTCTCTTATGATTCAGCAATACCACTCCTAGGGAGATACCCAATACAAAAATGACCTCTGCCCTCCATTGTTCATCGCAGCATTATATAGAATAACCAGAATCTGGAAGTAACCCACGTGCTCAACAACAGATGAGTGGCTAAAGAAACATTGATGTACCTACAATATATTCTAATGCTACACAGCTATTAGAATAATGAAATCACGAATTTTTCTTATATATGGATGGACTTGCAGAGTATTATGCTGAGTGTAATGAGTCAGGGGAGAGGGATAAATATAGAGAAATCTCTTTCATCACTGAGATATTAGAAAAATGAAAGACAGTGTGGGGTAATATACAGAGATAGTAGAGATGAAAATCAGGAGAACCAGTCCCTGGTAGGTTGCTTGCCACCAAGAGCAGAGAGTGCAATTAGAATATAGAAGGAATTAATATGAATAGGACATTTCACGGCACCCCTTCATTTGCAGTAGTATAAATCACAATGGAGAGAGAGCTAGTGAGAGAGATAGTGAAGTAAAATGTCTTTTCCAGAGGCAGTTGGTAGAAAGTGGGTGGGAGGAAAGAGGCCACCAGAGCGAGTGAGAGGGAAACTGTTGACAATGGTGGTGGGAAATGTGTATTGTGAAGGTTTTTATACATTGTATGACTGTAACTCAATCATGAACCACTTTATCTGTGAACAAACAAACAAACCTGTATTTTGAACAAAAAGAGTAATCTCATTTATTTGTAGGATAAAAGAAAAACAAAGCAACACAAAACAATACTTTAGGAAGTATTGCTATTTTAATTATTTTAATCATCACAATTTATGTGCAGGTCATGTTTCCATTTCCTTGTGTCCTCTTATTTTCGAAGCAGTGACTTGTAGGTTTTTTTTTTATAGGTCATTCACTTCTTTAGTTAATTTGACTGCAAGGTACTTGATTCTCTGAGGCACAGTTGTGAATGGTGTTGTGTTTTGAATGTATTTTCTTCTTCATTATTTGTGTATTAAAAGCTCTGGACTATTTTTGATATTTTTATTATGCCACTTTATTATATAAATCTATTATTTCTAGAATCTTTTCTGTAGGGTCTTTAGGAATTTCTAAATATAATACCATGTCATCTGCAAGCAGTAAGAGCTTGACTTCTTTCTTTCCTAACTGGATGACCTTGGTATCATTTTCTTGACTAATTGCTATAGCAAGTACTTTCAGTACTATGTTGAATAAGAGTGGTGAGAGGGGCAGCTTGTCTTTTGTCAGTTCTTAAAAGGCTTGTGGAATATATCCTTGACTAAACTGAGAATAGTTTCTTTTTTTGGTTTTTGGGTCACACCCAGCAGTGTTCAGGGGTTACTCCTGACTCCATGCTCAGAAATCGCTCCTGGCAGGCATGGGGGACAATATGGGGCACCGGGATTCAAACCGATGACCTTTTGCATGAAAGGCAAACGCCTTACCTCCATGCTATCTCCCAGGCCCCGAGAATAGTTCTTTTTGTTCCCATCTTGTTTCAAGTTTTTATCATGAATAAGAATTGGATCTTGTCAAATGATTTTTTTTATCTACTGTTGATATGATCATATAATTTTTATTTTTCTTTTGTTAACATGGTGTATTATGTGATTGATTTGTGTATGTTGAACTACCCTTGTATGTCTGTGATGACCAATTATACGACTAAGTCATACTCTTAGTCATGGTGTATGACCTTCTCATTAAACCATTGACTCCTATTTGCTCGAATTTTATTGAGGATCATTGCATATGTGTTTATCAAGGATATTAGCCTGGAGCTCGCTCTTTTTTTGTGGCACCTCTATCTGCTTTTGGTATCAGTATGCTTTTATCTTTATAGAAACTTTGAGAATGTTATTGTTTCTTTAATTTCCTGGAACGGCCTGAAAAGGATTTGTTTTAAAGAATTCACTAGTGGGGGCCAGAGAGATGGCATGGAGGTAATGCATTTGCCTTGCATGCAGAAGGTCGGTGGTTCAAATCCCGGCATCCCATATGGTCCCCGAGCCTGCCACGAGGGATTTCTGAGCATAGAGCCAGGAGTAACCCCTGAGCATTGCCAGGTGTGACCCAAAAACTAAAAAAAAAAAAAATTACTAGTGAATCCAATTGGGCCTGGGCTTTGGTTTTGGGAAGTTTTTTGATTATCATTCCAATTTTCCCAATAGTGATACATTAGTTCAGATATTTCAGAACATCTTGATTCAAACTTGAGAAGGTATAGAAGTTCTAGAATTTATCCATTACTTCTAGGCTCTCTTTTTTGTGGCATAGAGTTTCTCAAAGTAATCTCTGATTATCCTTTGAATTTCTGTTATATCTGTTATAACCTCCCCTTTTCATTTCTAATTCAGTTTGTTGTTTCTATTTCTTTCTCTATTTTGTGAATCTTGCTGATTGTTTATAGATTTTGTTTACTTTTTCAAAGAACCAACTCTTGCTTTCATTGATCTTTTGGATTTTTTTTGGTTTCCAATTCATTAATTTTTACTCTGAGCTTTGTTATTTCCTTCTATCTACATTTTTTGTTCATTTTTTGATCATTTCCCAAATTTTTAAGCTCTGGTATTGTTGTTTAAGTAGGCTCTTTTCTCTTCCTCATGAATGCTAACAAAGCTATGAATTTTTCTCTTCATACCATTTTTCCTGTATCCCTCAAATTCTGATAATTTGTGTCTTCCTTCTCATTTGATTTCCTTTATGATCCACTGTTCAGTATGAAACTTTAATTTTTAGGTATTAAAGTTTTTTCTCTGTTCTGTTTATAATTAACTTTTATTTTTAGTGCATTATGATCTGAGAAGATAGTGCATACAATTTTTATCCTTTTGATTTTATGAATGTATGTTTTATGGCCCAACATGTGTTCTATCTTGGAGAATGTCCCAGGTACATTGGAGAAGAATGTTTATCCAGCTTTCTGGGAATAGAAAACTCTGTCTATCTACTACACCACTCTCTTCTATTTTTCCTTCAGAACTTATATGTTACTCATTTAATTTTAGCCTGACCAACCTAATAAAGGGTATCAGGGTGATGTTGAAATCGCCCACTATTATTGTATTGCTATTGATGTCTTTCTTCAAATCTATCAGCAATTGTTTTAAATGTTTTACTGGCTTCTCAATGGGTGTGTGTATGTTTAGAAGTGTGCTTTCTTCCCAGTTTACATATCCTTTGGTTATTAAGAAATGTCCATTGTCATTTATAACGTTTTTAAGCTTAAAGTTTCTATTGTCTGATATTAGTATGGCCATCTCACAGACATTTTATGCGTGTTATTTTTCTGCCCTAATATTTTCATTTGAAGTTTTTAATTTCTACTCTCATATCCTCTTGAGTCTTATGGGATGTCTGTTCTATGTTTTTCTGAGTTCTTTAAATATCCTTAACATATTCTCTCTAAAATCCTGATAAATCCTGATAAAGTTCTAATAAGAAAGATTATGTAGGTGGCTGGTGTTGATTGGGTGTTCAGAACTAGCATTTTCAATCACAAGATGTGATAAATTCTGCATAGTTTTCCCATTGTGACCTCTGTAGTGTGGTACTGTTTTTATGTGTTGTGGTGCAGCTTCTTGATGGTGATAAATGCTTGCCATAGGGGCCCGGAAGGATATCACAGTGGCGTTTGCCTTGGAAGCAGCCAATCTAGGACCAAAGGTGGTTGGTTCGAATCCCGGTGTCCCATATGGTCCCCCGTGCCTGCCAGTAGCTATTTCTGAGCAGACAGCCAGGAGTAACCCCTGAGCACCGCTGGGTGTGGCCCAAAAACCGAAACAAAAAAAAATGCTTGCCATAGGGCAAAATGGAATGGCTGCACTCTTGATGGTTTCGCACACCCTCACCTTAGCTTGATAAAATCTGGTGCATGTTACATTCAAACTCTGTCCACAGCTGTTCCCGGGTTCATGTACTTCAGCTTGAATCAAACTGGCATTTTTCAGGTCCATACTTAGTTTATAGACCACTCTAACATTTTCTTTTATGATTTGAATGAATTTACTAATAACTCAAGCTTTCTCTTGTTAACTATCACCTGAAGCAGAAATATAAGTGGTGGTGTTCTATAGGGGGTGTTCTATTTATGACTGTAACTCAACTACAGTCATGCTTGTCATCATGGTGCTTAAATAAAGATTTTATATGAAAAATAAATTATATATGGGTCCAGAGAGATAATGTACTTACATTGACAATCCCAATTTAATTCGTGACCTCACATATTATTACCCAAGCACGAGCATGAGTGATTGCCCAAGCACAGTGCCAGAAATAATTCCTGAGCACAGCAGGGTATAACCCACCCCCCCCCAAATTATGCAGTAGGTGTTGCCCAACAAAAATATCATGTACTATGATTAGAAACCAAGTTGATGATTTATTGAAAAGTTTATGGGCATATGTGATACAGAAAGAAGAGTTGACCTTCTCCAAAGTCAGGCTTGGCTGGACTTACAATTAGAAGTAGAGTACCACTGCCATCAGGACACCTCCACTCTCTTGCTCTTCTGCAGCCAGCCCATCTTTCTCTCTATTTACTTGCTCCCCCTGAAAGAAAAAGGCATTCATACTCCTACATCTGTTACTCCAGCCCATGTAAAGAGACAGTTCAGTTCCAGCAGAATTGAATTCATATTCCCAGGGTAAAGTGCTGTAGCTAAGTTTTCATTTTTACAATCAAGATATGGCCAAAAGATATGGTCTAACTCTAAGGTGTCTGCTCCCATTGCAATACTATGCTGATTTGGAGAATGTTGTAAGTTGAGAATGACAACAAGTCTATCAACCCCTAACAGATAGATGCCAGAGTGAAAGGTAGTGGAATAATAAAGTCTGGGGTCCCTCTTTACTGCTGAATACTCTCAGAGAACTGTGCAGAATGGGATTGTATAGGGATTAGGAAGTCCTGATGTAGAAAAATGCTTTCTTTTTCAATTAAAACACAGTTTTACCAACTAAATGACATTGCAAATAGCCCCGAAGACTCTTTAGAAAGTTTCTGTGTCATAGAGCAATTTTAGCAAGAGACTAGTGAGAAAAAAAA
>PVKC010019094.1:0-13241 GCA_004027635.1 Crocidura indochinensis
TTGTCCCCCAGACATACAAGTACCTAATTTTTGACAAAGGAGCAAGAAATCCTAAGTGGAATAGGGAAAGCCTCTTCAACAAGTGGTGCTGGCAGAACTGGTTAGCCACTTGCAAAAAAGCGAAAATAGACCCCCAGTTAACATCATGTACAAAGGTGAAATCCAAATGGATTAAAGACCTCGATATCAGACCTGATACAATAAGGTATATAGAACAACATGTTGGCAAAACAATTCATGATATCGAGACAAAGGCCATCTTCAAGGAGGAAATTACTCTTTCAAAACAAGTGGAAGCAGAGATCAACAGATGGGAATACATTAGACTGAGAAGTTTCTGCACCTCAAAAGAAATAGTGCCTAGGATACAAGAGTCACCCACCGAGTGGGAGAAACTATTCACTCAACACCCATCAGATAAGGGATTAATATCCAAAATATACAAGGCACTGACAGAACTATATAAGAAAAAAACTTCTAATCCCATCAAAAAATGGGGAAAAGAATTGAACAGACACTTTGATAAAAAAGAAATACAAATGGCTAAAAGGTACATGAAAAATGCTCCTCATCATTAATCATCAGGGAGATGCAAATCAAAACAATGATGAGATATCATTTCACACCACAGAGATTGGCCCACATCACGAAGAATGGGAATAATCAGTGCTGGCAGGGATGTGGAGAGAAAGGAACTCTTATCCACTGCTGGTGGGAATGCCGTCTAGTCCAACCACTATGGAAAGCAATATGGAGATTTCTTCAAAATCTGGAAATTGAGCTCCCATTCGACCCAGCTATTCCACTTCTAGGGATATATCCTAAAAACACAAGAATATAATACAAAAACCCCTTCCTCACACCTATATTTATTGCAGCACTATTCATAATAGCCAGGCTCTGGAAACAACCAACATGCCCTTCAACAGACGAGTGGCTAAAGAAAATGTGGTACATATACACAATGGAATATTATGCAGCTGTCAGGAGAGATGAAGTCATGAAATTTTCATATACATGGATGTACATGGAATCTATTATGCTGAGTAAAATAAGTCAGAGGGAGAGAGATAGATGCAGAATAATCTCACTTATATATGGGTTTTAAGGAAAATATAAGTCATTTTTGTAACATTCATCAGTATGAGGGAACTGAAAAGCCTGTACAGAGTACAGGTGGGGGTGGGTTGGGAGGGAGGGAGTTTTGGGGCTCTGGTGGCGGGAAATTTGCATTAGTGAAGGGGGTGTTTAAAAAAGAAGTTAAAGAAAAAATAAAAAAAAATGAAAAGAAAGAAAAAAAATAAGGCCTCCCAATTCTCATTACAGGCTGTGTTCTTTACACTGACTGTATAGAAAGAGGAGGTACAGTAAATGCACCCCATATACACCTCAAACCAGACCTTTGCCGGGTCTGTATTGTGAATTTGGGGACAAAAAAATACTATAGCTCCTTTTATAGTCTCAATGAACTTCTTTTCAATAACACAGTCATTCTTTCCCACCCCTAATTATGTCTCAGAAGAGTTTAGATGGATGAGAAATTATCTTGTAGGCACGTGTTCTGTGACCCACTTTTGAGGTTCCACCTCTAGACATAGCCTCTGACCTATGTGAGTGGACTGACACTGGGAAATCTCTAATTATTGTTAGTTTGACCCTGACCTCCAACTCTCTGTGAATCTTTACCCTGGTAATGGCCTCCTCTGTGTGTGGGGGGTGTGTGACTGTGTGGCTGTGTGGCTGTTTGGGCAGGTCAGGAAGCTTCACCTACAGGCTCACCAAGTACCATTTAGATTCTGACAGATGCAGTGTATGCCTCACAGTTCCAGCAATGGTCCTGAGGTGATGTTCAAAAACTGGAGTACATAACTTCATGATATTCTCTCTTGAGATTCTCTCTCAAAGTTCTAGAATCTAGACAAAGCAGAGATATTAACTCCCAGAGATCTTTTGTCATTGCTCTTGATAAAAAGGCTCTGGAAACAGCTGCAAGATTTGAAGGGAGGATTGTATTGAACTGGCTAGGTTTGCTTCTCAGCCTTAGAGTCTCAGGTCCTGGGCTCTCTACAATTAGGAGAATTCTAATAATTGACTTTGATCTTAGAAACACAGAGAACTTTGGATATGAAACTAGAATAAAGAAAGGAAGGAATCAGGAAAGAACCATCTTGGCCTGCTCCTCAGCTTTAGAATCTCAATCTTTCTGTGCCCTTATGTTCTGGCTCTGATACACCAGTTCTGTTTTCAAAGAGTGAACTTCACTGAAGTGTCCACATGAACGCAGGAATAGGTCAATGCCAACTTGGTATACTCGACCTTCTTTAACAGATTTCTCTGTCTTCTTCCAAACTTTGCCAATTTAGAAGCCTCCCTGATCATTCGGCCAAATACTACAGGTATCATCATAATTTTCACCTACAGATTTTTCATTTTCTTGTTTTGCATGTTAGAGAAAATTTGCAATTACCACATATGTGATAGTTGATTTACTAAAAACTTTAAATGAAAATAGTCAATGTACAGACTATCAGCCATTATTAAACCATTTCAAAAAGAATACAAATCATAAGCTTATGACATACTCCTTGTTTTCATAACAATATGTTTTAGGAACTTGGCTTTTAACTGTACCAAAAATGTGATGAACCTGGTTCTTCTGTAATGTCAAAATATCTCAATTATAATGAAGGAATAAGTAAAATTTAACTTAAACAAATATAGTAGGATTACTATGAGTGAAAAAAATGTTGAGATATTCCTATCACTTAAAGAAAAGTTTTGAGTGTCATATGTTAGAGTTGGAGAGAGTATAGTGGGTAGGAGACTTGTTTTGACTATGATCATGCATATTTAAATATCTGAGCCCCACTAAATGAATCATTTGTACAGAGGTAGGAGAAAACCCAGAGTACCAGCAGTTGTATGCCCCAAAGTGTGACACTGAATTAAAAGAGCATTACAAATTCTTGTTGTTTATTACTTTGAACAAAAATACATTGCTAGGAGAAATTCAGAGGTAACTCAGATTTAGTAACTAATTATGCATTCATATGGGAACAAACACTTAACTAAAAGAAGCAGTCATTATCAATCCAGAATTTCTTCATAGAATTTTTATCATGTTCTAATATATAAACCCATTATTTTTTTCTGTAATAAAACTGCCAAACTTTTAATCCTATCTCATGATTTAGTAAACATATTTCCTCAGTTATTTTAAAGTCAGGAGGTTTTTCTCAAGCCCATCTCTGGTAATATTTTGCAAAACATCCCTTGTCATCTTTACCTGGGTCAAATCAAGAGATGGGACATATTTTAATTTCCCCAAAGTACTATGATTATGCCCAAAGTACTATCTATTTACTTTTTTACATTAGCAATCTTGTTCTAAGCAATAATAAATTTGAAGGAGTATAATTAGAAAGAATGGTTCCAGCAATTATACATTTTATAAGAGCAAATTTATTCTGAATTTGAATATTAGCTATAAGAACTGAAAGGTAGCTTTGAAGATTTGCTCCACACCACATCTTTACTTTATTAGATATTTCACATCAGACTTAGTATATTTTCTGCAAGATTTAATTAAAGAAAACTCCAGGGGCCGGCGAGGTGGTGCTAGAGGTAAGGTGTCAGCCTTGCAAGCGCTAGCCAAGGAAGGACCACTTTTTGATGTCCCGGTGCCCCATATGGTCCCCCCAAGCCAGGGGCGATTTCTGAGCGCTTAGCCAGGAGTAACCCCTAAGCATCAAACGGGTGTGGCCCAAAAAACAAAAACAAAACAAACAAACAAAAAAGAAAACTCCAGTTAATTATGCGCATGTGGTAGCTAGAGTTCTTTCTGTTTCTTCTTATATTCATCTTGGAGGAGACAGTATAATATTGAAATCACAATCCTTTAGAAACAGAGATGCTTGGCACTGAAACATTGTATTAAACCATAAAAAATAATCCTTGTACACTTTCTATTCATTGTCGGCCTTTATAGAGGCAAACATTCTTCACATGTTCTACAGGAAGTACCAACAAGCAACTGATTTATCTGTCTCTGCCTCTTTCTGTCTCTGTCTCTTATCTCTCTCACACATAGATATTTATCCACATACTTTCTACTTACTTTCTACTTTTATTTTTTTATGTAATGTATTTATTTAAGCACCATGATTACAAACCTGTTTGTAACTGGGTTTCAGTCATAAAATGAACACCCAAACTTCCCAAGTGCAACTTTCCTACTACCATTGTGCCTCATTTCCCTTCTTCCTCTCTACTGCCTGTCTTTAAGATAGGCATTGTATTTTTCTATATATCATTGTCTCAGTAGTTGTTATGTAGTTATTTCTCTAACTAAATTTACCACCCTTTGTGATAACGTTTATCTCATTGGCTGGTCCTGCCTATCCTCATCTCAATTGTCTCTGGGTCTTATTATACTGTATTTTTAATTTTTTTAAATCCCAAAGATGTGCTTATCTCTCTCCCTCTGGCTTATTTCACTCAGCATAATAATCTCTGTAAACACACATGAACAGAAAAAGTTTTGTGTCTTCATTTTTTTTCTACCAGCTTCATAGTATTCCATAGTATAGATATAACACAGTCTTTAGACATTTGTAACCTATTGAGTCTATGGGTTGTTTCCAAAGTCTAGATTTTGTAAATAGTGCTGTTATGAACATAATAATGCAGTTTATTTTACTCAGTCAATCAAGATACTCCTTTTTCTTTTTCAACCTGATTAATTCTCTGATCATAAATTTGTATTTACAATTTTATTCCATTCATGCAAGACAGTCTCTACCTTGGGATACAATATAAAGTTAGATTATATTTACACTGATAATTAAAATAATTTTCACTGGCTAGCAAATATCATTGGAACCAAATCCTCAGTCTTCTAATAGCAAATATATTGCACATTCTTATATGTGACTATTACCTTAATATGCATATATTTGTAGGTGATGGTAAGGATCAACATATGAAAGATTAATGCTACCACAGAGAAGCTTCTCAGAATCTATTGCATATAAGTGAACTAATGTTTATATAGAAATAGACATTATTTAATACATGTGCTTTGTATATTCCTTTCTGAACATAAAAAGATATTATTAGTGAAGTACCCATCTTGAATTGAGAATCTCTCCAAGCATGTGCCTTTGGAAACAATTTAAAACATGTACTATTTGAAACAAGTATGTGAAATAAAATACTTTCTCACTATTTATAATTCAAGAGGTATAAATAGATAAATTAGGATTAAGAAGACTTGGGGGCTGGAGCAATAGCATAGCAGTAGGATATTTGCCTTGCATACAACCTATCCAAATTTGATTCCTGGCATCCCATGTGGCCCCATCAACCATGCGAGGATTGGTTTCTGATTGCAGAAATAAAAGTAATCTCTGAGCATGGCCAGGTACGCTTATCAACGCCTCCCCCCCCCTAAAAAAAGTATACTTGGGAAGGAAAAAGGACAAGATCAAATGACAGCTTACTTCTCAGAATAAATTTTCCCAGTCCTATAACGGAACTATAAGTTCGCAAAGATATCTAACTTCTGTCGAGGTAAATTAGAGTGCTTATAACTTTATTTTCATTTATTAAATGAGGTCATATGGATTTAAACATGTAGAATTCTTATAAATAATTAAAATTTGTTTGCAGGTTCTTATAGTATGCTCATTTATAAATATAAATGTTAGCCATCTCTGATGCTTAATTATTCACAACTTTCAAAGATTTACCCTCCTTTTGAAATTTGAGAAGAATGTTATATCATTAATATATATTTTTGTCTGGGCTGGGTTGAATTCTGGTTCTCTTCCAGGGACAAACCATGTGGAAAAAACTTGCAAACTCACTTTCCTCTACATCTACCATGTCACAGATGAGTGTATCTGTCTATGGGGTTCACAGTTTTGTTTGAATCATAATAAACTTCCCAAAAGGCAACCTGACCCAGGCCCCTCACTGAGCTTCCATTAACTTCTACTTCACCTCAGAAAGACTTTCATGAGAAATACGGTTTTAAAAGTGATGAAAGAATTTGTCACAAGGGACTTCTTTAGTTTCAGAACCCAAGTGAATTAACCAGGGCAGGAAATAGATCTGTTGTGCAGCACTAGATGCATAATTGGGTACAAAGTTCTCCAGTCTACAGCCACTTTCTTATCCCTGCATTTTATATCATAGCTATATGTCTTAATAAATCTTGCACCTCTAGCTTATTAAAACTAGTCATATTAAGAGATGTAATGCTTGATTCATTTACGATCTATACAGCTAAGTATAGAATAAATTTCCCTCACTTTTCTGCTTCATTACATTTCAGAGCAATTAAGAAATGTGATTTGATCATCAAACTCTTGACAGTTTTTTACTCGTACCTCTACTATTAATGAGGTTAATGCAATTTTAAGTAAACTGTAATTTTGAAGGTATAAACAAAAGGTTATATGTTTTTTTTCATACTTTCAGTGTGAAACAAATAGTGTACATTGTCACTCCTCTTTTCTATCTGTGTCTCTGTTTTATTATCTAAATTATTTATGTTTGGCCTTTTACAATAGGAAAATAAAAGCTGAAGACAACTGGATTTAGAGTCATCCTAGTTTTTCAATGGATCATAATTTATAGTTTAAGTATTTAGAGAAAAGATGCTCTTTAGACTAACATGAGGATCAGAGTATAGACATTTCTATCAGAATTTATTGAAATACCTTGTTTTATGAAGTTCTAAAATTCAATTCTTATTTTATATCTGGCATATCTATAACTATGCATACTTTCTCCTCATTGGACTCCTCATTGAATCATTCTGGTCTATTGGCATTAAATGATTTAGCAAATTAAATATTTTAATTAAAATAAACTTATTTAAAGGTTTAAAACAAATACCTCTTTTATAGCAGTGTATAGCAAGTATTGACAGGCACACAAAAATATTGCTTCAATTCAACTTCAATATTTAAATTATGTTACATTTCCATGAAAAACATAAATGCTTTACTTTATTAAATTTTCTCACAATTTAGAATTTTAAATAAATTAGCTCTCCCATTTTCTAAACACAACTCCAATATTTAAATATCTTTTATCAATAAGCATTCATAACTTCACAGAACTAAACACAGTGCAGAAGATACTAATTTTTTATTTAACTTAATATTGACAATGAAAGTTCTTGGTATAAATTTTAAGCTTTATGTACAGATTGGCAAAATTGTCATTGGATAAATTTAATGTTTTTCATGATAAAATTGTAATTTATTTAATCTTGATTGGAAAAGACAAATGTGGCTCTTTTAACCTAATCTTAGGGAGCAAAGAATGATTCTAGACCAGTCCTCCATAGAAATAGAATATTTTGTGAGCCTCGCTGCCAGTCATTGTTTCACAACTTTTTTTTTTTTTTTTGGTCACACCCGGCAGTGCTCAGGGGTTACTCCTGGCTCCATGCTCAGAAATTGCTCCTGGCAGGCACAGGGGACCATATGGGGTACCGGGATTTGAACCCATGGCCTTTTGCATGAAAGGCAAACGCCTTACCTCCATGCTATCTCCCGGGCCCCTTCTGCTGCTGCCAGTCATTGAAAGGAGCAGGAAGGGAGACCAGAGTAGGGTTCAACACCTGGCACCACCACCCTGCTCTAAAGCCTCAGGACAGAGGAGGTCTCCTTCCATCACAGACGATGTAAAAAAAAAAAAAAAACCTTGAAAGTGAAACACCCCAACCCACCCTATCAAAGAACAATGGAGAAACTAAGGAAGATATCAATAGCTGGAGATATGCAGAGAAACTCAGATTTCCAAGCCCTTCAAAACGCATAAACTCAAAAGATGAAGACCTAAAATCAATATTTAATGTCTTAGCAATGGAGTTCAAAGAATCACTAACCAAAGTAATTATGAAATTCATAGACATTTCACCCAACTCAAAGAAGAATCTATCAGAAGATGAGAGAAACAGAACTAAGGCAACTAAAAATCATGCTAGCAAGCAACAACAGCAGAAGTACACATATAGAGAATTGTTTGGACAAACTCAAAAAAAAAATAAACCCAGAAATAACAAAGTAGTCAACAAAAAAATGAGAGAAAATTTTGAAAGAAAAAGAACAGTAGTTAATGAACAAAGACAAAAGAAATATTCTACGAATTGCTGGAATACCAGAAGGGGAGGTTAATGGGAAAGGAGAAAAAAAAAAACAAAACAGTAGTGAGGGAAACAATAGCAGAAAATTTTCCCACCCTCTGGATAGAAGCACCTGTGAAATCCAAGAAGCAAAAGTGCTCCAAATAAAAAGTTCAACACCAACCAAGTTACATAGTAATCCAAATGGCAAAAAGCAAAGAGAAAGATAAATCTTTAAAGCAATTAAAGAGAAAAAATACCTCAAGTACAAAAGAAGGAATTAATTTAAGTTACCATATTTGCCGTCATATAAGACAACTTTTGAAACGAAAAAAAGTCAACTGAAAATCGAGAGTATATCCCAAAAAACGCCTCGACATGCCACTAAACGAAAATCATCTGGATATTGCCACAAAATGAATTTTCCAACTCGTCCTGCACCAATCACTGTAAGGCTGCTTGGACTTTCTCTCTACCTCGGCCAATCCAAGCAGGCTTTTTTTTTTTTGTTGTTGTTGTTGTTTTTGAGCCACACCCAGTGACATTCAGGGGTTACTCCTGGCTATGAGCTCATAAGTTGCTCCTGGCTTGGGAGACCATATGGGAAACCGGGGGATCGAACCGCAGCTCGTTCTAGGCTAGCGCAGGCAAGGCAGGCATCTTACCTCCAGCGCCACCGCCCAACCCAAGCAGGCTTTTGATGCATGCAAATTAGACAATGTCCTGTACCCGAATCTACACTGTCAAAAACCTGTGCAAATGGGCCAGAGTCAGAGAGGAAGTCTATTACAGTATGCCCTTTGAACCTTTGCTTGTTGTGATTGGCTCACTGTGGTACATACAGTTGCAGCACAGGAACATTGTGTCTTATACAGCGAATATAGGCCTAAACCTATGTCTTAACTGTAAAATTAGGGGGTCGTCTTATATGCCCAATCATCTTATAGGCCAGCAAATATGGTATTTAAGTGCCTCTTACATTTGGGAATAAACAGATGAGGAGGTATTATTATAGATATAATAAACATATATAGATATAATAAACATATTATAGACATATAAAGAACATATAGGCCTCGCCATTAATTTCTTTGAGATATTCTTGTGGGGGATGAAATCCTGGACATATTTTCATCACACACCATGGTCTTGTTAAGTTTGAGAAATGATTTGTGACCATAGAGATCAGGTAGTGTCCTTGGGTTGGGGGTCCTTTGGGGTTGAATAAGTAGCATGTAACAGTTCACTTTTGGGAGGGTGAGAAGGAGTGTAACAAAGCATGAGTCATCAAAAGTGTTGGTTGTAGTTTCTTGCTGGTGCATGAAATGTGGGACTGCTAGCATGTCCTTTCACTTTGGGAACTGGGTGGTGATTTATTGGGGCAGGAGGTCAGTCACCTAATAAATTATGAACTGATGGTAAGAGAATTAAATAAGCAGAGACATCAGATCAGGGGGATGAAAGGATATTGGGATTTCTGAAAGAGGAATGGGATAATATATAAGGACTATATACATTCTAAGCATGGATTGTTTACATTTTAGGTTTGGCAATTAGAGGAGAGACCACTATCTACAAACTCATACCCACATAAAGACAGACATTAGTGATCTATTCTTAGGTTGCTGATAAAGTCCTGAACCTCACAGGCTGGGTCTGAGCTCTTTAGTTAAGAAAAGATCAATAGTCTTATATTGCCTATGGAAGCTCAATACCTGTATAACAATAAATCTTAAGATGTGTATTCCTAAATATACAGGTAGCCTCCTCCACCACTTGTTTTATTCGAATACCTTTTCTTTTTAACTCAGTTTTATTTATTTGTTCTATTTTTAATATATATATTTTTTATATCCTTACTATTTTTGGTGCTGCTCGGTACAAAAAGTCTTGACTGGGATAAAAGCTCAAAACAAAACCAGATGATAGAGACTGTGTGTGCAGCCTGTCATCCGTACCCAAAATAGCACCAGCAGCACAGTATGACACAATATGTTTTTCTATGGCCACAGTAAAAAAAAAAGGGGGGGGAGGGCGGAAACCATGAATACAGAAACAAGATCTTATCTTCTAGGGATAAGAACTCACTTTTTATAGCAGAAGGGTGCCTCCCATCCTGAACATGTGTCATGTGGATACAACCAGTCCCTAGGAATTTGGACAGCGTTAGTCCAATCCCAAACCCCCAGATCCCCGATGTAGAAATGACGCAGCTCTGGGCAACACCACCAAGAACTAAGCTCCGTTGGGAGATTTATAACACTTGTCTGGCACAAACTTGTGTCAGTTTTGATATAACAATGAGGAAAGGAAAACCTGACCTAAGACCAGGCTGTCCTATAACATCACCTAACACTAAATGGAAATCAGAAGCGATATTGTCCTTTGAATTGTGAAAATAAGAACACGAACAACAGAAATCTGACTTGGACAACCATGATTGAACTTTGGGACTAAAAAGGAAAACTCTACCCTAGACTGTAGACCAGGACACATAAAAGACAACACCAACAACAAGAACAACAACTACAAGATGTCTTATTGCAGAGCTCCAACTTGGACAACAGAGACTGAGCACAACCTTTGGATCCATAATATCCTAGGCTTCAGCTTAGACTGAACAAAAACAGGGAGCAAGTGATACAAAAGACTGAACACAACAACAACGATGGATAGGAACATCTAGAACCTAGAGACTCTATCCTAGACCCTGACCTACAACCTACGCAAATACCAAGATCGCTACCTACAGTGACCTGATTTTCTCACACATGACCAAGAGGAAACTTTCCTGGTATCACAAAAAAGCCTTTTGGATGGGGTAATGAGTATACATGGAGCCAGAGGTTGATTCCATGATGGTATGCTTCAAGGATGGAGAAACCCTGAATCTCTTAGGTCACAGGAATTCCCTTTTTCCCCAAAGTTTACACTGCCTATGCAAAAACAAAACAAAACAAAACAAAAACCAACAACAACAACAACAACAGCAACAAAACAGTGGGGAGAACACCAAACCCTACCACTCTGGCACCCATACGGTTTTCTTGTTTTGTTTTTTTTTATTTGTTAGTTTTTGACTTTATTTTTCCTCTCTTTTTCTACCACTATTCTCTTTCCTTTTCACTCTTTTGGTTTTATTTAGAGATTTATTTTTATTTTTATTTGCCGGATCCATTTTTTTCTTCCATTTTTCTTTTCTTTCTCTCCTTTTTTGTCATTGCCACCAAATCTTTTTCTCCTTTTTTCTTATCCTTTTTTTTATCTCCAATGACAGTGGAATAGATGCTCAATCTACAACAAGCTGCAAAGTGGAGACCAATTGCACTAGCATTCTGGGGAGTAAAGGAGGGAGATATGGGATGCATACTGGGAACAGGAGTGGAGGGAGGACAGCACTGGTGGTGGGAATGCCCCTCATTCATTGTCACTATGTACCATAAATGATGAAGTGAAAGATTTGTAATGCACTTTGGTCACAATAGAAATTTTTAAAAAAAAGAAAAGATCAATAAATGACTAAGATACAGATAAGGAGAGAAAGAAGTGGACAAACAAAAGATAAGAGGCGAGAAAAAGAAGAATAAGTATTATAGCAGAAATAATAATAGAGATTTTGTTGAGGATTTTTGCATATATGTTCATTAGTGAGATTGGTCTATAGTTTTCTTTGTTGGTATGGTCTTTTCCAGATAGGGAAAGAGTGTGATATTCACCTCAAAAGGAGTTACGAAAGATTTCTGTATTTTCAATATTTGGAAGAGCCTGAGGATAAGTGGTTGTAATTCTTCTCAGAATATTTGATAGAATTCACCTGTAAAACCATCTGGGCCTAGACTTTTGTTCTTGGGGAGTTTCTTAGTTATGTTTTCAATTTCCTTATATGTGATTGGACTGTTTATGCTTTCTACATCCTTGTTATCAAGTCTAAGAAAATGATAATTTTGCAGAAATCTGTCATTTTCTTCAGGATTCTTTAGTCTGAATACAGTGTTTCATAGTATATCCTTGTGATCTCTTAAAGTTTTTTGGGTTCTGTTTTTATCTCTCCCCTTTCATTTGTGATACTATTTACTTGGATGTTTTCCCTTTTTTGGTGAGTCTTGACAGCAGTTTGTCTGTCTTTTTTATAATTTTGAAATGTGTATAATTGTTTATTGTGTATTTTCTTTTTTTAATTTTTTATTTTTTAATAAGGAAGTACAGAAATACTATCAAGAAGTAGTGGTATATACATACACATATATGCAATATATTCATGTTATATATGCAATACATATATATTAAACATTATATATTTAACCAAGAAAAGGAATACAATTCTGCCAAACTTTTGGATCAAAGACTAAATTACAGTTACTAATAATAGTTACTGAAAGACAATAGATAAAGATGGGTAGGCAAGTCTGGTAAAAGGAATATGTTAGTGTGGCAATTATCATTTGCATGGACCCACCAAAGTATGGAGGTCATGGAAAAGAAAAACTTTGGCCTAAGTAGAAGGAGACCCTACCCCTGAAATATCCTGACAGAAGACCATTTCTAGGCTCCAGGCAAACCAGTTTGTCTAATCCCAGTCATTGTCTGCTGTGCCCATACAGTTATACCTTTCACAGTCTCTGTTGTTGATCTCATGCCTCTGCATTAAAGGTCCTGGAATCTGTGCATCCCACATTGAAGTCAGGATGATGCGGAGTGGTGTATAATTTCATATCACAATTAACGGGCAATGCAGAAAGCCCTGTCCAGTACACAATTCATTGTTGTTGTTTAAATCTCCTTAGTGTTAAGGGAAGACACTTTTGAGTAAATCGATGTCAGAGCAGCAGTAGGGTCTTCCCCAGTAGAGGATGGCTTCCAAGCGATGCCATAAACACCACTGAATATTTCATAAATAATTCCCTGGTTCAGGGGTGACTGAAAAATGCCCAAACCTCTGAGGCCTGTGCATGTTTTCAGGGTTTGTAGGGTTCCATTGCACCACAAGACTAGTGTGTTCCCATCTCTATTTGATAAGAGCTTATTTGTATATGTAGTATTTTCCATTTTAATGTGCTCATGCAAACAAGGAATAATGCCACCTAGCATTATCAGCATATAA
>PVKC010019095.1:0-19271 GCA_004027635.1 Crocidura indochinensis
TTGATATTTTGGATTGTTCTTCGACTTTCCATTTCATTGAGTTCTGCTTTCAGCTTTGTTATTTCCTTCTGTCTCCCTATTTTTGGTTCCTTTTTTTGGTCATTTTCTAATTTTTTGAGCTGTGTCATTAAGTTATTCAGGTATGCCCCTTCTTCCTTCCTGATATGTGCTTGTAGAGCTATAAATTGTCCTCTCAGGACCGCTTTTGCTGTGTCCCATAGATTCTGGGGGGTTGTGTCTTCATTATCATTTGTTTCCAGGAAAGTTTTTATTTCTTTTTTGATTTCATCTTGAACCTACTGGTTGTTCAGTAGTAGGGTGTTTAATTTCCAATTGTTAAAGTGTTTCTTCTGTGTGGCTTTGTAGTTCACATCTAATTTCAGAGCCTTATGGTCAGCAAAGGTAGCCTGCGAGATTTCTATCTTCTTGATTTTATGGAGGTATGTTTTATGTGTCAGCATGTAGTCTATCCTGGAGAATGACCGATGTACATTGGAGAAGAATGTGTATACAGGTTTTTTGGGATGGAGTGTCCTATATATATCTACTAGTCCTCTTCAAAGGCCCACTTTTTTAAATAAGTTTAGAATTTTCATTGTAATCTCACTCAGACATGGATATTTTTTCATCTAAGGGTTAAAAAGCATTGACCAAGCACTACGGGGAACATTGGATTGCCCTCCACAGCATTGTACATAGCCTGGAATGGATATATACAGTCTCTTTTCTAATGTTCCTGACTGCCTCCAGGAATACTAAATTTTAAGTGAGAAAAAAATATGATTCCTGATTTCAAGAGAAGTAGAACTAAGCCATTGTTAACTCCCCTTAAAAGGGATATTCAGTGGCCAGTTCAATTTGCCCTTGAGACAAGTACAGCAGTATTAAATACTTGTGAAAGTGAAAATACTCTAGAAATCCAATTCCAGTGTTTAAACCTCGGCATGAATAGTAGACTTCCTAGCAGAACACACTTCCACATGTTGTTATAAGCCGATTCAAAACTTACATATGAGGCCAGGTTAAATGATTTCTATTAACTTATGGCCAACCATACTGTCCCATAAAATGAGTTATCCAAATTCCACACTTATATTTTAGACTTGTAATACTAGATGAAATATGCTGGCGAGTATCTTAAAAATAATCAGAGTACTACTTTATTTGTCCCTTAAACAAATGTGAGGAGTATTGTATAAAATATTCAATTATTTAAAATCTCTAGCCTTTTGCCTTCCTACCAAGCATGGAATAATGTAAATTCTTTCAAATTTATTTTTAAATAGATTAGATCTGCTGTAGATAGTTTTTTATTCTTAATAAATACTTGATAGTATAAAATACTGCATAATCTACTTTATGTATTAGATTAATTAGCATATGCTCTTAACCTAATATTGTTATATATATACTTATTAATTTTAAAAGCACATTTCACAGAATCAAGACCCCCAATCTACAACAAGCTATACACAAAAGAGATCTGTTACATTAGCAATCCAGGGGACAAATGTGGAAGGTATATGATGCATGCTGGGAACACAGATGGAGGAAAAACAACACTGGTGGTGAGAATGGCCCTAATCCACTGTCACTATGTACCTTAAATATAACTGTGAAAGTCTTGTAATTCACCTTGGTCACAAGAAAATTTATAAAAACAAAAAACACATTTCAGAAGATAACATAATTTCCACGATTTGAGTTCTTTTGTCAAAAGTAAAAATGACTTGAATACCCTCCTATGTTTTTAGCTTGTACTTGTAGACTAACAAATAATTGGAAAACGACTAGTATGAAATCTGCATTTACTCAATATTGCTTAGCAAAGGTGCTATCATTCTTCTTTAAAACCCATATTAAACATAGCAGCTTGATTGCTACGTGACAGTAACAGGTCAAGCATGAGATATTCTAGAATGATTAAAATGTACAGGTCAAACAAAGGTGACCAAAAATAACCATTATAGAACTTTATTGTATATGATAGAACCACAGATAAACTTTCCATCTCTACTGCCAGTGTACATATATACTTGGCTGAAAGCTGAAGGGTGAATTTTTCTATTGATTTTTACATGTGAGCAAAGAAGTAAAATAACCTTGACTCATTAAAGGTGCCACAGCGGTGGATGATTTGGAGCCTTTTATCTTCTGAAAATAAAATCAGCTAAATCTTAGACAAATGGGAAGGTTGTTAATGGGAATATAGCACAAGTAGAACACACTTCATGGATCTCTGTTCCTTAAGTATTTATGACCTTGCCCATTTAGTCTTACATTTTAATGTTTCAAATCTACCGAAAGGAGATTTGCTTTTTACCAGTTATTGTTTTGATTTATTTTCTAATATTCACATCACTTACAACTGTTGGCAAATGATACCTAAATGTTATATGTGGAATAGCACATGTTTTTTTGAAATGGAACTAAAAGAAACTTAGAAATTGAAATCATTTAGACTCTATGTTTGAAAAATGCTATGTGTCTGTCTATTTAATGGAAATAACAATACCTTGAGGAACAAGATTTTAGATCTATGTTTTTAATTTTGCATCAAAAAATAAACAAAGAAAATGTTGTCCATGTTAAAAAGTTATTTAAACAATTTCCCATTTTAAAAAGTTTTAAAATGTCCTCAAAGGTTAATTTTTTTTTTTCATTTTAGAAGATAGTGTTGCTTCCATCCTATTGAACATTTCTTTTATAAATTACAAAGGGGATGAGTACCTAAGGCCTGTACTAAGGACTTACTGCTGACTCTGCCACTGCAAGCAGGGATCATTTCTGGCAGTTCCAGGGATGGAATGCAGATTGGTACATGCAAAATGAGCACCCAGTCAATTATACTATTTATCTAATCCCTCAAATTAAATTTATGCGCCATACAATCAAGAGATAGACAAATGTTATTTTTAGCATTATCTAAAATGCATGAGATGACAGAGTGAATTTTCAAAGGTACAAAATGTTGAACTTTTAGTTATCTAGAAGTTTAAAATTCTCACATAACCCTATGACATAGATTATACTCTGTGAAGCTAAATGTATTTTTATGATTAACCTGAAGATTCATGAAAAATGACTCTGAAGACAATGTTTTACATTTATGAAATAAAAAATAAGTACCGTCCATTGTTAATGTATACTTTAAACAACCCATTCTCTTGGCATAGCAAGGGGTTGTTGAGTTGATCCTCACCTCAATCAGATCTTGCAATACATACCATCCCTCCAGTGTCTCTGGAAATAGCATGGAGGCCTTTAAGTACCACAGGACCACATCCTTGATTTCTTAGACCATAACATTGAGCAATCAGTCCTCACTGGTCAAGAATGTCCAAGAGTGTTACTCAAGTCCCCTTTGGCACCACTTGGGAAGTCCTCAAAATAGATAAACCACAACCACCCAAACAAAAATAAAATCCCATTTCTTTTCTAAACCAGCATGAATCTTCTCTGAATCATTTACTTCCTTGTTCTGTCTATTCTACTCTCTAACCAAAGCCTCAATATTTCTCCAAACTAAGAAAATGATGACTACAAAGCTAGATTTGAAAAAGGCATATTACATTTGAAAAGGATACAGTTTATTTAAATAAGTTGTGCCATAAAAATAAAAACAAGAATAAAGGCCATTTTCTATGATGTACAATAAAACTATGTAAACAATCTGGAGATAAATAAAAAGATGTGGTGCTTGCCTTTAGTGCCATAGTGCTCATTGGATATTTATTTGATATTTCTTTTTGTATTGTTGTGGTATTTCAATTCCTTTTTTCCTGTCCTCTAAAACTGAGGTTGTGAGCCTCTGAAGGACTACACCCATTTTTGGCTTATTTGATTTTTACCCCACTTTTTGCTTTACTCTTCTTCAAACAAAACTACATAACTTGAACTATCTAGTTCCTCCTCTCAAATAGAGGGGGAAAAAAGGGAGGGTCCCAGGACCAAACAGACATATGAGCACTATGTAGTAAGCTAGACACAAGAGGGGACCACTTACTCTAACAGCCCGGGGGTGAGGTTGGGGGATATGGGATGCAGGATGGGAATGGGGGTGGAGGAAAGACAAATTTGGTGATGGGGAACCAGAGAGATAGTATAGAGGTAAGGCGTTTGCCTTTCATGTAGAAGGACGGTGTTTTGAATCCTGGCATTCCATTTGGTCCCCTGAGTCACCAGGGGTGATTTCTGGGCATAGAGCCAGGAGTAACCCCTGAGTGCTTCTGGGTGTGACCCAAAAACAAAAAACAAAACAAAACAAAAAAATTGGGTGATGGGAATTCCCTTGATTCAATGTTAATATGTACCTAAAATACTACTGTGAAAGATATGTAAGCAAATATAGTCAAAATAAAAATCATATATAATCAAAAAAGATATTATAGCAGCTTTTTTAAGCAGCCCCTTTTACAATTTATGATGCTTTTTCACAACTATAGACAATCCTCATCATAACAAAACCAACAGGAATATTTACATTTACCTAAGGCACACATTCGAGAGGATTGTCAGACCTTCTGGCATATTAGTATGCATTTCACCAAGAAGTGCAGTGACAAAATCCACCTTTTCCTTCTTTTTCATTCATTCATTCATTCATCAATTCATTTATTCATTCATTTTGTTGTTGTTGCTTTTGGGCCACACCTGGTGACACTCAGGGGTTACTCGTTGCTAAGCACTCAGAAATCACTTCTGGCTTGGGGGACCATATGGAATGCCAGGGATCGAACTCAGGTCTGTGCACAAGGCAAACACCCTGCTACTGCGCTATTGCGCCGGCCCCCAAATCCCATCTATTCATGTTTGGGAATAATTCTTGATTAGACAATGAGATCTGAAGTTGGTCTCATGTCCTTCTAAGAATGCACTTTATGCAGAATTTCAGACCTAATTCTATAGAATATAGATATTTTTGAAAGATTGCAGTTGCTGATTATGTCTCTGGGGGCTCTGGTAGGGCCCCCTAACCCCAACGAAACCGATACAAGGTCGTTAAGGATCTCTTCCAGCCCATAGCTAGACTCAGAGAAAGGAGAGAAGACTGCTGCCACAGACCACTAGCAAGAAAGCATTGTCAGAGCAATGGACTTCATTTATTGAAGATAGGGACAGGCTTTTAAGGGCAAACTTTAGGCGGGAAAAACTGTGAGTAGTATATCTTAGACATTAGTGCAACAAGATGGTGTATGAAGACAACAGTCACAAGATAAATGGCATCGTTGATTTGAATGCTATGAAAAGATAGTGGTTACAATGCCCATGGTATCATTAAATCAGGAAGTATGTAAAGATTGTGGTTGCAATGCTCATGGCATCATTAGATCAGAAAGTATGTATAGATAATGGTTGCAATGTTTAGTCTAGTTTGTAAGGACAGGTTGTTTGACCTAGATTACTTTCTCTTTAGCTCATCCTGAACTCTTAACAGCAGGGAATACAATCTTTGAACAGAGACTTTATTTTATATTCAAGGCCAGCTTGCAGAAACCCCCTTATTCCCCAGCTTCTCTCCCCACAGATTAGATATCAGTAGTAGAAGTGGTGTAATGCGGTAAATATATACCCTAAAAACAAACCATTGGCACATCTATTAAATGAAGGACAAAGAGGAGAGCAGATAATTTAAGATAATTTAAGTAAATACATTTTTCAGTTGGCCATATTTAACTAGAACTAGGAGGGTTAACAAGTAAGTCAAATGAAGAAATATAGAAAGCAAATAGTCAAAAGTAGAAATGTATCAAAGACTTAGGGGGATAATAAACTGAGAATAAAGACCTAAATGCTAAATTTTAAACTCCCTTGAAAAAGTACATCTGCATGAAGTAGAGCTCTAAGTAGAACTATTCTACTTTAATGGATTTTAACAACTCTGTTGCTTTACAAAGTGAATCGGCTTAAGGATTAGCACAACAGTTACTTTTGGTTTTTGGAAAACTCAATGGTAGAGACTCTATTAAGAAGTTGATACGGGACCAGCGAGATAGCATGGAGGTAAGGCGTTTGCCTTCTATGCAGAAGGACTGTGGTTCGAATTCTGGTATCCCATATGGTCCTCCATGCCTACCAGGGGTGATTTCTGAGCATAGAGCCAGGAGTAACCCCTGAGCAGTGTGAGTGTGCGTCCCCCCAAAAAACAAAGAAGTTGATGAATGCACATTTGAATGCATTCACTATTTATAATTTCAGAAGTTTGCCACTTTGTGTAACTCATATTTTATGGACAAAAAGCAAATGAAGTGTTTCTAGTACTGGATGATTTGTATATATTCATAGAATTCACTCATTAAAGCAATCTAGATGTTTGCATGTAGTTTGACATAAGGGAAAAGGAACGGCAATTTATATATTTTCATTAATCCGCATTTCCCTGCAAGGGTAGAAAAAATAGTTTTCAATCAAATGTGGGTAATTTATTCAAAGAACTGAAAGCAAAGGTTTATGCATATCATTAGCTATAGACATATTATTGTATTTTAAAACAAATGTTTATAATTTAAAATAATAATTTCTGTGACATTTATTGGAGTTCTTAGAGCATGACAGTCTTTCTTCACACAAACTTAAAAGATTATAATATAAATATCTTCATTATATAGTTGAAACAACAAAACCATAGCATACTCCCCAAAGTTTAACTAATACTATAAATGAAATCTGTCAAGATATAAACAAAATAAAAAAATCTTTACTCAATGTTCCATTTTAAATTAATCTATAATTCTTTTATATTATTACCTTCAAATATGATCGAAATAAGTAAATGTCTATAACTATGGCCTCATTAAACTCCAAGTAAACTGTAAATATAAGAAGTAATTTAATACCTGACCTCAAGTGACCTCAGTATGTACCTCGATCTCTGAAAATATGCACAGGTACTTTAACTGCTCCTTGATTTGGGTATCCTCTTCTCAAGGACTCACACTTTTTTTTCTCAATGTTTTTGTTTTAGGTTTTTGGTCACACCCAGTGATACTTATAGGTTACTCCTGACACTACATTATGGAATTACTCTTGGTAGTATTCAGGGTACCATATAGGATATCTGGAATCTAACTCTTGTTGATCATGTTCAATGCTAACACCTTACTTACTGTATTATTGCTCTGGCCCTAATATTTCTCACAACTAAGATAAAAATTGATAAAGTATGTACAACTAACAAGTCCAGAGCACAGTAAATATTCAACAAAATTGTAACTTCTTTTTTATTAGTATCAGTTCATTCTTCAAAATATCTCAAAGTATCCCTTTTCTTTTTTGTTATATGCTACTCTCCACCCAAGAAACTGCAGCTGACAAACAGATCAGCAGTGGGGTCTTCTTTGTGACCAGAAAAGGCATATGTACACCCAAGTATACTCCTCAGTCTGAAGTAAAAAAGAAGCATCAGGACAAAGGAAGGGATCTTCCAGACACAGAGTCTCACAAAACTGAGGAAGACAGAAAGAGCAGCATTCGATTCCTCTTTGTAACTCAGAAGAACGATTTCACACCCATATCAGTGTACTCTGAGAAACCATTCAATGACCACATTGCAACACATTAAAAAAAAAAAAGAACCTTAAGTACACTGCAAAGGTCAAAATGGAAAAGCATGAAAAAGACCCTACCATGCCTAGTGAGTGAGATGATAGTTCTGAAAACCCAACTAGGATCAGCCAACTATATAACCTCTCTGATAAGGACTTTAGAGAAGAAATGTGGAAGATATTCAAGGAATTTAAAGAAACCATGGAACAGGTTGCCAATATCAAAGAATCAAGAAAAGATGAGAGTAGAGATGAGAAAACTTTAAACAAATTACAAAACTAGAAAACTTGGTAGATGAAAGGAAAAAAAATCACTTTAAGGCCACACCAGCAGAGTAACAGTAACAGTTACTGGAGAGAGATGTAATGAGATGGAAAATGAGTTATATAGAACTCCAGGCAACATCACAAGATAGGAAAGAATCTTAAAATAAGTTAAGAGGGAAAAGGAAATAAAAAAGGAAATAATCCTCAAAATAAATGAATAGATGACAACAGAATGTTAGGATAAATTAAACAGAAACAATATAAGAATCATTGAGGTCCCAGAGAGACCTGAAAAAGCCCTTATGAAGAAGCAATATTTAAAAATTATTATTGCTGTGAAGTTCTTAGGGCTGTAGTGCATGTGCACCTTCATTCTGAAGACTACCAGCTAAAAGAGACCCCAAGAAAACACCTCCAAGCATATCCTAGTCACAGTGATAAAAAAACACAGACAGAGATAGAATACTGAAAGCAGCAATATCATAAAAGGAAATTGCATACAAAATAGTATACTTAAGATTTATAGCAGTTTTGTCACAAGCAACTAACTCTTCATGACAGAAGGCAATGATGAGATAGAATGAAAATACTCAATGAAATGAATGCCTTCCCTGGAATGCTTCATAGAGCCAGAGTCTCATTCAGGTTTGAAGGAGTGATACATAACTTCATGGATAAACAACAACTAGGAACTTTACAGACTCAAAACAAATCTCAAAAAAAGAACTGAATGTTGACTTTTAATGATAAACCCACAAACACACCAAATTTCTACAAAAAGATTGCACAAAATCCCTTGAAAATAATCACACTCAATGTCAATGGACTAAATGCACTGATTAAGAGACATGGAGTAACAAAATGGAGCAAAAAATTGACTCAACATTTTTCTGCCTGCAAGAAACACTCTTGAATTGTTATAGAAAAGAATCTGTAAATCAAAGATTGGAGGACAATACTTCAAGCAAACAACTTCCTTAAAGAGACTGGGGTGGCCATATTAATGTCAGATAACATAATATCAAATAACATAAACTTGTCTCAAAAAGGTAAGTGACAGAAACCATGAATTATTAGTAATGAATGAATCTGTACACCTTGAGTAAACATTAACACTTCCAAACAAAAAAAGACATCAATAGAAAAACAAGAGTAGTTGGAGACTTAAATATCATTCTGTCACTTCTTGATAAATCAACCAGGCTAAAAAATCCACAAGGAAATACTGGCTTTAAAAGAAGAAATAGAAGATAAGAGTTAGTAGAAAAAAATATATATAATGCTTTTCATCACCCAAATACCAAATACACATTCATCTCCAGTGTCTATGGGATGTTCTTCAAAGATAGACTACATGCTGAACTAGAAAATATCTCTATATGCACCTAACATCACCACACACACCTGGAACACTTGCACAGACAAACACCTCCATTTTATCAGAAAGACAACTTTATTTTAACAACTCTATTGACTCTTCTAGTCAACTGAGTGTCCTGTTTGTAACTTTGTGGAATATTTTTTCCCAACTTATACTTTTGCACCAGTATTGAGTAAAAATGCTCAGATAAAAGATTTCAAGAGGGTATCACTAGTGAATGTATTGTAAGGTAGAGTGGAAATATGAGTCTTGAGAACCTTAAAAGAGGGACCTTAGCAATATAGCACAGTAGTAGGGAATTTGCTTTGCATGTAGCAGATCAAGGACAGATCTTGGTTCAATCCCTGGCATCCCATATGGTCCTCTGAGCCAGGAGATATTTCTGAGCACATAGCCAGGAATAACCCCAGAGTGTCACAGGGTGTGGTCCAAAAAGGAAAAATAAAACCTATAAAGATCCTTGATGAGTCCAATCATCACTACACACATATACACACACACACAAACACCCCCCTACACACATACAAATACCACTTTCATTATAACTTAAAATAAAATATCTATTCCAGATGATATCTAGAGGCATAAAATCCCTGTACAAGTATAGATTTCCAACTCTAATCAAGTTGGATTACGGTTTCACCCCCATTCTGGGCCTCTATATCATTATGTATTAATTTATTCTGACTATCATTCTATTATGAATTTATTTCATAATAGAATCATCTCCTCTTTGCTAGAGGTCAAGCATGACCTCCAGAGTTTACGTGTGTCATCTAAATAATTAACATTAAACATTAGAACTGTGAAAAAAGCAAAATAAAAATAAATGAGAAAGAAACAGTGAACTGGAGTTAGGCAATGGAGTAACTGAACAATTTCAGTCAAGTATATACAAATAATTCAGTATCTAGCTTCTGAAAAAGCTCCTGAAATCCCTCATTCTCAGTAAGGCTGTAATTTACTAAAATGTTAATGTTTACTCATAAGTATATGTAATTTAGATATAATTTATTTGGGGTAGAGCAGAATTTTTTAAAATAAACAGAGCAAATAATGCCTGAATGAATATATGAAGGAATTCTGCAGATAACAGGAAAATGTCTCCATATTTATCTAAAGTGTTGTCATAATGGCTTGATAATTAATTTTAATGAGGCAAGTTATTTTTTCTATAGAGCACATAAAGTTACTACTCTGCATACATTAATATTTTGACAATTATAGTTACTGAACCATATTAGATAATGCTGTTAAAGAAACTTCAATTCAGTGTCATATTTAAGTCATAGGAAGTGTCAGAGGATGGATTGATTAACAGATTAGACCAAATTTATAGCTCCTATGCATACAAAGGGGAATATAGCTCTCTAGCAACTGGTATAGATTCAATGAATACTCCCCTTTCTCCCCCAAAGTGAAGAAGAGCAAGCTATTTCCATCCATTTTCAAAATATGCATACTTTCTCAAACTTGGGAAAAGATAAAAAATTTTCACTTATAGCAAAAATTCTTTGTTACATTTCATCAAGATATTCCAATCTCCCCAAAGCCCCAGGTAAAATTAAGAATCATTTATTTCCTCTAACAAAAGCCTTATCTCTCATTGGCTGGTAAAAAAATATATTAATATATTAAAGTGCATGGCTAACAGTGAAGTAAACTCACTTTATATAAGCAACAGAGCAAGAGAGATCAACCATTGGACCACCGATGGAGAAATCTACTCATTGACCTAGAATCCAAATGGCCCAAGAGAATTATTCTTCCTGATTCCAAAAGAAGCTGTAGATGATAGATAATAGAGCAGGTAAGTTGGTAAAGTGTTTAATCAGTGGACAGGCAATCAATAAACACCAACAGGTTAAATCAGTTAAATTGAATTAAATTGACCTTTTATCTTTTGAGAAAAGCCTAAGGACAGAAAGGAAAAGAAGGGTTAGAGCTCACTGGCTCAGCAAAAGTGAAGGAATTAAGAAATTTTAGGTTGTGGTTTACAGAGGAGGCCCAGTCACTAACATATGCACTTTCAGGGTGAAGAAGTGTCAAAGATCCAGAGAGTTAGAGTTATAGAGGGATGTCTATATATAGCAATTTTATTATTTGGTGACATAAATGTCCTGCATATCTAACATTTATTTTTTAAGTTACTTTACAAAAGTGTCACATTTATAATTGCTTTTGCTTATGAAAGAGATCCAAAAGGAACTTTTACTTGTATGGCATAAGGCACAAAGCTCAATGCTTTGGATGTAATTTTCAGAGAGGCAGTAAACTCTTCAATATGCCAGAGTATCCTTCTCAAACTCCATTACCTAGAGTTTGAATGTGGGTATTTATAAACCTCACCTGCTTTGTTTTAAGACATGTTTATTAAAATTTACATTAATGTTAACCATATATTTTCTAGATATGTTATTTTAATGCCATAAGCATCACCAGAAAGTCTACCTCCCCCACCAGCATCCCAAAGACCCCTCCCACTACTCAACATGTCAACTCAGTTCTGTGGACAAAACCTTCATATTTTATGACTTTTGCCATTTGTTGTTCCCTTACTATATATATATATATATATATATATATATATATATGTGTGTGTGTGTATATATATATTTACTTATTTATTTTTGGCATAGATATCTTTGTTTATTTTTTTAATTGTGAAAATGTTGACACCTACACATATAAGTGAATTTCCTCATTCCATAAAAGTATAGATCAATTGATAAGATGCTGGTGCTTTTATAGGTTTTATATAATATTTAATTATAGTGTAATTTTGAAATTTGTGAATGCTCAAAATGTTCACTCTACATATAAGGTAATGGTTTATTTCCCTTGTGTGATTTTTATTTATGAAAGAAAATAGAATGCCAAAGAAAGCAAGATATAATCCATAGAATACCCAACATCAGATAGTAGGCAGGAAACAGATTTTTTTTTACCTTTTCTCATCTATGTTTTCATCTTCTATTGGTTCTTTGTCTCAACCTGCAAGCAACAGCAAGTCTCTTCCATTTTCTAAAGCCATCAATATTAACTTTACTCCCCTCAAATTATCATACTTCCTGTTCTCCAGTAAATACTCCTCAATACAATTTCTCAGTGCTTACATGAAACTACACTATATTTTATTCCTTAATTATCTAATTGTTTTAATTGTAGATAAATATAGATCTGGTATTCTAATTCAAATAAAAAATAGCACAATGTAATTATATATTTAAAACAGGTTAAATCTAATTACAATATATATGCCACCCTGATCATAGGATAATCAATATCTATATTAAAACATTTTTCAATTCTTGTATTATGGAGACTCTCAAAGACTACCATTGTGAAAGCAAGCGTATTTCAGCCTAAGCTTCTTTCAGACTCTCAGATATAAGAAGAGGGTGGAACCAGTGAGGGGTTTCACTAGTTCCTTGGTAAAGGTATTTTTATTAAGAGTAGAAAATAATAAACCATAGTAGGGAACACTAAAGATAGTACTGCAAGTAGAGCAATTGCTTTGCTTTCACCTACTAGAGTTTGACGCCTGATACGCCTGAGTTCTTCCAGGAGTGATCCCTGAGAACAAAGCCAGAAATAACCTAGTACTGCTAGGTTAGGGCTTCAAATTAGTTATTTTGGGTTTACCATTCAGTCATTGACTTGAAAGTGTAGAAGATCTCAATACACAGAACAAATCAAGTCTAGTGAAGAGTTTGCTCCCTTTCCTCCTTCTGGATATGAATAACCTGTTCTTTTTTTTTTTTTTTTTTTTTTTTTTTTTTTTTTTTTTTTTTTTTTTGTTTGTTTTTTTTGGGTCACACCCGGCTGTGCTCAGGGGTTACTCCTGGCTCCATGCTCAGAAGTCGCTCCTGGCAGGCACGGGGGGCCATATGGGGCACCGGGATTCGAACCGATGACCTTTTGCATGAAAGGCAAACGCCTTACCTCCATGCTATCTCCTGGGCCCCGAATAACCTGTTCTTAATTCTCTCTTCACCCTCAAAAGAATAATCTCTTCTGCTCCATTTATATCTACCTACATTGTTAGGTGCTAACAAGTGATTTTGCAAAACTTCACTTAGAATGGCTCTTTCCCCTGTTGATCCTATTAATTTTCTAAGACTAAGAACAACACAGAATATTGGCATGTGGCAAGCATTCCATTTTTTTTTCAGCTTACTAATGGTATGTAATTTCTTCCTTAAAATGTTTTGGTCTTTTAGCTTCTGCCACAGAGCATACTCAAATATCCCTTTTACCATTCTGATTTATTATTTCCCTCTTTGTCTCTATTATATGAGATTTTTTCTCTTACCAATCCCTTTACTTTTGATTTTCCCACAGATCTATTCCCAGCCTTGCATGAGAGTGCCCATCCATAATAACTGTTTTTAACTATAGTCATCTTTTTTTTTGGTTTTTGGGCCACACCCCGGTGACGCTCAGGGGTTACTCCTGGCTAATCGCTCAGAAGTCGCTCCTGGCAGGCACGGGGGACCATATGGGGAACCGGGGGATCGAAACGTGGTCTGTCCTAGGTTAGCGCAGGCACCTTATCTCCAGCGCCACCACCCGACCCCTAACTATAGTCATCTTGATTCTTATATGATCCTTGATACTTAAATGCTCAATATATTAATCCAGAAAGGCTTAATTCATTTGTCTCCTTCACCTTCATTCCCAAATCTAATAATCAGCATATAGCACTCACATAGAGTCCATTGTGTGAACATTTGAGAATTTTTTTGACATTAATATATAGTCTCTTTTGAGAGAATTCAATTCTCATATATAAATAAGTGTAAACTTTACGTATATTTATATTTGTCTTACAAAATCATAGTTAAGCCTTACTATAAATATAGATAAGATATTTAAGTCTTACAAAGTTATAAATTAGAAAAATATATATTATGTTAGAAATATCCCATGTAATAGAGACTAAAATAATCAGAAAATTTTAAAGAATTTTTTAGCATTCCCTGACACAGAAGCCAAAAGTCTATGTTGTACCCACATAGGTGTATTTGGTTTAAGATTTATGGATATTTTTAATGTAATTCTAGATGAAATTACTAATTGAATGGTATTGGTTGACTGAAAAGGGCAGATGATCATCCCTAATATGGCTAGAAATTTAAAAAAATAAGGTAAATGAAGGAAGAATTGTTTTGTATTACTGATAGATCGAATGGAACATTTTACCCTGAGATTTTGAAAAACAAAACAAACAAACCAAAAAAAACAACACTATTGCTACCTGGTTCTCAGGCCTTTAAACCCAGATTAAAATCCATGATCTGCTTCCCTTAGTCTCCAGTTTAGAAAGAGCATGTCTTGGGTCTCAAATCCGTTTAAGTGATGTTATTTGTGATTTACTTTAAACTGGCAGAGATTTCTAGGTTCTGCAGAGAGGGGGGGATTTGTTTCCCTGAAACAAAAAATTCAGTCTAATATTTTTTGTATGAGACATACAATCTCTTAATAAATTGTCTAAAATCAAACAAACAACAAAAAACTATTCAAATAACAAATACATATAAATATAAGCCAGTGTAATATTAGTCTATATTGAATACATTTCTCTTGTACTCAAAAATCAGTTCATTTTATCAGCTTTAAAATTTATAATTTTATCATCATTAATTTAAAAAGGTATGTTTTTCTCTTATGACATAATTGCTATTTTTCCAAATTTGGGCCCACTCAAAATATTAGACACTTTCCCAAGTACCAGATACATAGACTGGATCAAATTCCTGAGATATATTATATAGCCATCAAAATATGTGGGACACATCTGGTTCTCCATGAATTTATTCATTAAATGAAGTAAAAGTAATATATCTCTTTAATATTATAAGTTAAATTTTATCAAATATCTGAATATTAAAATAAATGTCCTCACTATATATTTTCTGACTTTTCATGGAATTAGCCACTGTTCATTGCATATTTGTTATGGCACTCAAAATATCTCTAGTACTCTGAAGAAATAGCATAGAATTAAGGAAATCCCATTAACATGATAGATCCCAGTTCAATGATAAGCACCACATATGGTTTTCAGATCTGTGCCAGGAGTGACCCCTTATCAAAGAGCCAGGAGTAAACTTTGAACATAGTGTACTCAATATAATAAAATAATAAATGATTCCATTTTTCTGAAAATGTCAAAACAGACTCCTTTTAGTCATATTGAAAAATGATTAAAAAATAAATTAATATTTAGAGGGAAGTCTATTATCTACATGCCAAAAATATATGCATCTTATGTATTCATCAAGATTATACTTACACTACATTTAAATGATTCTTCTTTTATCATAGTTTTTTATTTAAATAAAGAATTTTATGATAATTATTTGCCCCACACAATTATACCAATAGACCTAAATATTCCAATCTACAGTATGGGCTAATAGTAGAAAATCCAGAGAGGAAATGAGGAACTGAAATCCACAGATACTTTGTGTGTGAATTATGCCTTATTCAAGAGATTTATATTTTCTTTTTTAGGATCTTGAAGTATTCAAAAGATACCCACTCAAATTATGGGATTCTATATTATCTACTCAGTTAATTAAAATGTTATTCCCTTAGGCCAGAACAAGAGCACACTGATAGGGCATTTTCCTTGCATGATGTTGACCTGGGTAGCATTCCTGCATCTTATATGATGCCCTAAGACTGCCAGGAGTAATTTCTGAGTGCAGAGCTAGAAATAACCCCTAAAACCTGCTGAATTAAAAAGTTAAAAAAAGTTAAAAAAAGAAAAGGTAATCCGACCCCACAACACTGTTCAAGAAAAACTCAGAAAGTTTTTAATGTTTGGTCAAATATCTTTGACCATGGCATAGTCAACTTAAAACATATAATTCACCACCCTAAGTAATCGATTAGCAAGAAAACAAGAGTATGTAAGTTAAAAAACAGAGTATCAAATATATTCTTTTGCTTGAAACTTAAACTTCAAATAGACAAGTAGTAGAAATAGTCAATTAAAGCAGACACATGGTTTATAGAGTGCAGAGCATTGGGACTAACTTGTCCTGAGCACAGGCCACATGGGAATTCACTGTCTATAGAGAATTTTATAGTCATAACAAATTGACTGCAAATTAGTCTGCTGCTTTATGATCACCATATTTTAGCAATTCTAAACAAGGTTAAAGATTAAATACTCCTCCCTGAAAATCCTCTATAGTTCTATTTCAAACAATTTTTACTATGATTCTTGTTGAGTTTTAATATTATCACATGCAATTTTAAATAAAAATTTAATTCTCTCTTAAAAACTCTATTATATGTTAACCTTAATTTAAAATTAAGTTGTGCAGATCATTCTGCTTTTATTATACGTGTAATAGCGAGACAAAAATTGTAACTGCTTGAAATAATTTAAACAGTGTTTCCAACCTTCATGGCATTGAATATTCTTGCATTAGTTATTAACTTTGAAATGAACTAAGGTAGTAGAGGCATTCTAAAAGTAAAAATATATCGATGGCCTCAAAGTAATCATCTTATGTGCAAAGTATACTTGGTATCTTTTTAGGGCTTGCTCTTCAATCCATGCTTTTTCTTGTTTTCCTGCTTAATATTAGTGATTTCTTTGCAGAATTATTATTGAGATCTAGAGAAGACTAAAAAAATCTTTTCCAAGTGAAAAATAAAATAAGAGAGCTAGAAATTATTTTTTCTAGAGCCAGAGAGATAGTAAAGGCATTAAGATGCATGCTTGCATGCAGCTGATCCTCGTTGGATCTCTAGCACCGAATGATACACCCAAGAAGAGTAACAGGAGCTAGATACAAGCATGAGATGTGGAGTAGACCCTGGAGCAACACAATATGTGACCCAATATCTCCAACACAAAACAAAACTAGCATAAACTAAATTATTGTTATTGATCTCAAAAGTATGTATTTTGTTTATTATCAGCTATTAGGGAAAATAAAATCATGAAATTTTCTTATACATGGATAGATTTAGAAGGAATTAGGCTGAGCAAAATGAGTCAGAGGGATAGATATAGAATGATCAAACTGATTTGTGGAATATAAAAATTACGATTGTCTGGTAATAGTATCCACAGAAAATAGAGACAAGGGCCAGAGGGACGGGTTCGTGGTAGGAAGCTTACCATAAATAGCAGGGGAGTGCAGTTAGGGCAGAGAAAGGACCTACATGACAATTTAAAAGGAAAATTTTAAAATGATCACTTTAGACAAGAACTGGGTGCTATAAGAAGATAAAGTGATAGACATCATACCCCTTTAGCAAGGTATTACAAACCAAGGTATTTAAAAGGAAAAATGGAATAAATAGAGTGAGGGTGGAGGAAAATGAGGAATTGGTGTCTGGAAATGTGCACTGTTGAGGGGTTTTGTACATTGTATGAGTGAAACTCAATCACAAGCAATTATTTTTTGTTTTTGTTTTTGGGCCAACCTGGTGATGCTCAGTGCTTACTCTTGGCTATGCATCCAGAAACCACTCCTGGCTTGGGGGATCATATGGTCACATATTGTGTTACTCCAGGATCTACTCCACAGCTCATGCTTGTATCTAGCTTCTGTTGGTGTTGGGGGTATCACTTGGTGCTAGAGATCCAATGATGGTCCATATGATCTGAAGAGGGTTTGAACCATGGTATGTCCCAGGTTAGTGCATGCAAGGCAAACGTCCTACTGCTTGAGCCACCGCTCTGGCCCCAAAAGTAACTTTTCAATTGTGGAAAATAAATAATTATATTATAAACATGGTATTTAAATAAACTCATTAATTTAAAAAACTAAAAATTAAAAAATAGCATAAAAAAGTAGAATAATTTACTGGTTTTCACCACCACTGAAATTCGTAATTTGGAATACTATACATCTACTTAAAGTATACTCTTCATATAATATTTAAAGAAAAGTTTAAATGTTATCAGACAAAAACGGGTATAATAGCTTATTGTGATCTTGTATATGCACATTATATTTAAAAATGTATTTAGAACTTATTTTATGTTTAATGTTCTTTATAAGTAGTTGAAATATGTTATATCCACATTTAAAACATTAGATAAAATAAAATATAATTGACAATAATTTAAGGTATTTTAATCTATATGTTCCTATAGATAAGAAAAAATCACTAAATATCTATTCCCTATATTCATACATAAATAGTATTGATTTATAAATTTAAATAACCAAAATATCATCTGTACTCCTATTTTCTTTAGATTTAAAGTAGAATATCTTCTCTGCTGTTATTTGGAGAATTTTCTAAGGGGTCAAATACTTTTTGCATGTAGGAGGCTAAGTTTTTGTTTGTTTGTTTTGGTTTTTGGGTCACACCCTGCAGTGCTCAGGGGTTACTCCTGGCTCCATGGGGTCAAATACTTTTTAAACAAATTCCAGCAAAAGAATGTTGAAAATAATTCATTCATGAGACCCTAATCTTTTCAGATTTCCTAGCTAAATTTGACCTACAGTAAAAGAACAAACATCAGGTGTTTACTTCCAGTCATAAACAGCATGCTGCCTAGATAATAGGACCCAAGAAATTGCAGGCATGTCTATAAGCTACTAGATATGAAAACAGATATAAAAACAGGTCAAAGGCTGCAAATCTCAGATGAATTTTAAAAAACTCTCATTCTGCCAATGTCCTTAAGGGAAAATCCCAATGATGTGCATGAAAGTTTGATTAATTTACTCAGTGCTACAGAGTCTATCACAGACCATGCCAAACTATTTACGATTTCAGGAGTTAGAAGGAATTTCCAAAATGGACTCAGATTAGAAAATATTGGTGGAGTAAGAGAGTGAGGAATCAATGGATTAATCTACATCAATTGCTTTAATGAAAGTTCAGAGGTGGGGCCCGGGGGATAGCATGGAGGTAAGGCGTTTGCCTTTCATGCAAAAGGTCATCGGTTCGAATCCCGGTGCCCCATATGGTCCCCCGTGCCTGCCAGGAGCAATTTCTGAGCATGGAGCCAGGAGTAACCCCTAAGCACTGCCAGGTGAGACCCAAAAAAACCAAAAAATAAAAAGAAAGAAAGAAAATTCAGAGGTTTGAAA
>PVKC010019096.1:0-19284 GCA_004027635.1 Crocidura indochinensis
AATAATTTATCATATAAAAAGCACTTAATTCATGTTGAGGCTTTGTACATAAAGTATTAATTAGAAAATAGAAAAAATTTAGCCATTCAAGTATTCTGAAGATATCAATAAAGTTAAAGACTTTAAAGGTAGGTGGCCATAGTTTATGACAAACTTTGATTGCTTAAACAAATTTATCAGTTTCCTCTAAACTGGCACGCACATACATATTAATGTAGATACTATAAGAAATACACAAAACTGATTGATGAAGAATTAGTGTTTATATTTGAAGTTCCATGAGTCTTATTTGCTATAATTTGAATATGCTTGTGCATTTGTATTAGAAATCAATTAAAAATTTCTTGCAATACATAAATCCATATGGGAAGATTTCCATTTCCCTTTTGTCTGTTGATTCTTCTTTTCATTCTCATAACAGTGCTTGAACCATTTGCTTTCTGATTCACTTATGTCTGGGAGGCAAGCTTATAACATGTGTGCTCTTCAACCTTCAAGCTAGTATATTGTTTCTTAAACATCCCTGACTCTGCAATCTGTAGACAACCCTTTGTAAAACATCTCAATTTTCATAAACTTATTAGTCAACATCTACAATCTATCTATCTATCTATCTATCTATCTATCTATCTATCTATCTATCTATCTATCTATCTATCTTATCTATCTATGTATCTCTATCTATCTATCTATCTATCTATCTATCTATCTATCTATCTATCTATCTATCTATCTTGGTCTACATAATATATTTTATCTCCTACTGCCCTTATTCATCTGGAGAACCTCCATATATCATGTGATAGAACACACAGAATTCAATCATTTGTGCCTACAGTCATTTTTTATTCCTCATGTCTTGTGTGTTTGACTCTTAAAAGGAAGAAAGGGAATGATAAGCCAAAGAAAATATTACTCATTGCTCAAGTCAGATGGAGTCTAAGAACTGAATAGACTATTTTGAAGACAAATAATTATCACCATTTACATCATTTCAATTTACTGTGGACTAAAATGTTATTCAATGATAGTGGGATATTGAAATTAAAAAGTGTTGAGAAGGAAGAAGACAATATTTTTGAAAGACTCCAGGCAACATAAATGGAATTGGAAATTAATACAAAACTCAGAGGAAAACAATATGCAATACTAAAAAACAACTTTCAAAGGAGCATGAATGTAGCTGTCCTAAAATAAAAGACTCTTGTGTCAAAAAGAAAAATAAGAGAACTTGTCAAAATGATATCTGGAGGCCTCTTTAGAAAGATTATTTATAAATTTCACTTTGTTGTATAAATGACCTTGTGAGCATTTGTATTGTTGTGACCTATTCCGTAATCCAAAATTTTCCGTTAGGCTTTCAGAAATCAGAATTAGAAGGAGAATGTAAGATCATGCAGTGTATTTTCTTAGCTAATTTCAAATGATATATAGTCTTACCTCCTCAATTGGAACTTCTCATAGGTGCATAATGAAAACAAATTCGCTCCCTATATTTCTAAAACATTCACTATAAACACATATTAATATTGGCACATATGATCATATGTATCTCTTTTCTTGTCTAGTCAACTATCAATATCTGTCTACACTATTTTTATAGAAAAATACTGAGACACCAAAAATTGCTTATGGATTGAGATTCAGGCATACTATTTTCCAATACTAATTTCATTACTAGTTCAACTTCCCTCTACCAATGTCCCCAGTTTCTTTCTCACAGCACACCCTGTCTCACTGACAAGCACAATTTAAGTTTAATTGCTGTACAATTGTGCTGTACAATTGTGTATATGCAGCTATACCTCACCAATATACCACCAGCTGCCCAATACCTCTTACCTCCCATCAGCCTCTTTTGAATTTCACCCTGTTTTTGTGCTCACTTTGGCAGCACATATACTAAAATTGGAATGATTCAGAGAGATTAGCATAGTCCCTATGCAAAGATGACATGCAAATTTCCTATCAATTCTTTATATTCAAGGGAACAGGATAATCTAGATATCCCCCATTTGATGCCTTGTATTTCCTCATTGTGTTAGTCAATATACTCTAGATAAGTGAAAATATCTAGGATTTGTCTTTCTTCTGCTGTCTTACTTATCTTAACATGATTTTCTCCAATTCCATCCAAGTTGCAGCTAATTGCATGATTTCATACTTCCTCATAGTTGTATAATAATTCACTGAATATATACCATACTTTTATTATCTGCTCATCTGTTCTGAAAACCAAGGTTGATTCCATACCCTAGCCTTTATGCTAAATAATTTAATGGAAAAAATGGTGTATATGTCATTTGGTACTAAAGTTTTGTGTCCTTGGTTTATATACCCAGATTGTAATTATTAGGGCATCTGGGTACTTTATTTTACTATGCTGAGTAATCTCTATGCTGTTCTCAGTAGGGGGTTGAACAGGACAGCAGAGGATGAAAGGCACTACTTATTGTTTCTACAAACTGTGTTGTTATAAATACCTTTTAGTATTACTAGTGTATTGCTCTAAATTAACATCCATGTATACCTGAAGAATCATGGATGAATTATTCCTGGTTTTAAGTTTTTTATAGAAACTTGTTGTCTCCTTGCTTGCTTCTTTGTGTGTGTGCATGCAGATATGTGTTTTTGCTAATTGCATAGGTCACAGTTTGACACAAATATATATTGCCTTTTTATTTCTTTGTGAGATACACAACAATAGAAAGACCAAGAAATTTGGAGAATTTGCTGTTTAATGGGCCTCAGCAGAAGCACAAAACTAGTAAGATCTATAGTAGGAAGTGTTGAAATATCCTTTAGCAATATAAGAGAATGTCAAATTTCTTGGTATATCCTGTTTAATATAGTATCCCTGTACCTCATTCAAAAATATCTCCTGTAGGATTGGTGTGACCATTATTGTCTACATCCCTGCCAAGTGTTATTGCAAGCCACTGTCCACTATTTATAGAAAAGCTTTCCAGAACTTTCTAAGGTGGAAGAATCATTGTTTTATTAGCTTTTCTTTCTCCACATTGACACAAGCTTCATTAATTTGAGAAGAGATGCTCAGGTTAGGTCCATGCGGTCAAATTTACAAGTGCTCCCAAATTAACACGGTGTCAATGAAATAATATAATTACTTGAAGAGACCTAAGGGGTCAGATAATAGTACACCATGGGAGTGGGAATCCAACAAAGGGAGCCAACTTAGGGCACTTCTATCTTCAGAATATAGTAAACAGCAAAAATGAAGTGATTTTACTAACTAAGCAACTTCAAGAAAAGACAAATACTTGCTATTGTCCAGACACAGCCATGCAAAGAACTTAACTCTAAAGAAGGCCTGCAACATGAAATGAAAGCTTTTATTAAACTACTTAACCCCTCCCCCATTCTCAATAATTTAGTAGCAACATTGCCAATACCCCACATAAGTGGGAGGTTTATAGATGGACAATGCCAATGTCTATACAGATGATATATTCATTATTTATATGCCTCGCAAATGGAAATGGAAATGCACAGAAAATCAATAGAATAAAATGAAATCAAGGCCCAGTTTATTCCTAACACTCTCAGACTAAAGAATCATTTTAAAAATATAGATGTGCAGCATTATTAGTATAGTTAAACTGCTTGTATTCATGCACTTTCTGCAAATGCAACATTGATTATTTTTAAAGAGGCTTAAAGTTCATGTGTGGGTACAAGCCACACTGTAAAAATTAAAAATAGTTTTTATTTAGACTAAGCTTGTGTATCTTAGGGTTAAGTCAATACCAACTGATTTCTTGGCAATTTCTAATAAGAGGATTTTTATGTGGAAGAGCAAGTTTTGATGGCAAAAGCCATTTCTTCCTCTCATATTGGACAATTCCTCATAGTAACAATTTAGAAAAATAAAATTTAGAGTAGCAAAAAAACATGATCAGCTGTATTGGGGGGTTATTCACATTGAAGATTTCCATAAGCACTCAAATCCAGTGACCTTGCATGTTTCACTATAGATGCTCTCTTCAATTGCTCCATACCTAGCATTATGCATGCTCCGATTACCAGACTTCTAAGTGACTTAGATTATTTTAGCCTGTGTGACTAGATACCTTGATGAAAGATTTCCCATAGAATAACATATTGAATTCATAGTACTATGTCCTATACAGAAACTTGGGCTCTAGATTATTAGTATAAAATAGATTATATATTGAAATTTCTCTTATTGTTTGACATTTATTGACCTTCCTGCTGTGAATTTCCTTTTCCTATTTGATTGTTAATTTTGCTTATATTTCCCATTTATTGTACTTATTTTATTTACTTGTTTATATATTTATTTATTTATATTTTGGAGCCACACCAATTCCAGTAGAAGTAACACCTGGTGATGTTCAGAGGTTACTGTGCTCAGAAATCACACCTGGCAGGCCTGGGAGACTATATGGGTTGCCAAGAATCGAACTCAGGTCAGCCACATGCAAGGTAAATGCCCTAACTCCTGTGCTGTTGCTCTGGCCCCCTATTAGCCCTTTATTTGAAATGTTTTAGATGCACTTAAAAAAGTGAGGAAAGTTCTTAGCTTTCTATCTAAAAAGGCAGGCTTAGGTTCAATATTTTGTAATTAGAATACCTTCAATTACTTTCTATGCAAAATAAACAAATGAAAATAAATAATGAGAAATAAATACATACAGGTAAACTGTGTTAAGTAAAGGATGCAATAGCCAATTACATATATAAATAATTAAACTTCCCATCACTAGCTCTCCCATCACTATTGTTGGCACTAGCAATGCAAATGTTGTTATTGTCTTATTTTCTTGCTTTCTTTTTTTTTGGTTTTTGGGTCACACCCGGCAGTGCTCAGGGGTTACTCCTAGCTCCATGCTCAGAAATTGCTCCTGGCAGGCACGGGGGACCATATGGGGCACCGGGATTCAAACCGATGACCTTTTGCATGAAAGGCAAACGCCTTACCTCCATGCTATCTCCTGGGCCCCATATTGTCTTATTTTCTTCATGTGGCTATAATAAAAAAGAAAAGTCTATGATGCTAATAAGAAATAAGGAATGAGGAGCCCAGAATATATGGGCTGGAGCACATCTTTGCATGCAGGAGACCCAGAAATAATACCAGTCCCAGCAAGTCATGAGTTCCCAAGCATCATGTAAAATGTCTCCTGTGCAGTGAGCCAGGAATAGCCCCTGCCCACTTCCAGGTATATTCCTAAAATGAATTTCTAAAAATAAAATAAAAAAGCAAAGCAGTCAATGCCTCATACTTACCCTCTGATTATAGAAATGAGATTGTGGGATTGGCTGTCCCAAATACAGTGATACAGGGATATTAGAATTTTCTGGTAGGTCCAGTAGAATTAAATGGTGTCTCCCAAGTATATAAACTTGAAACCATAATTACCTTGATACAAAATCAAATAAAAGGGCTGGGGAAATAGCTCACGAGGCTGCAGTGTCTGTCTTGCTTGAGTAGGTCACTGGATTTGATCCCCAAAACTCCATGACCTCTTAGTGTTGGCCTAGGTATCCCGAGCAACATTAGGAGGCCCACAAAATCTTTTAAAAAATAAAATCCTAGAATAAACCTCACAAATTTACTTTTGACAGCTCTATATACTACAGTTTTTACATCCAGAATGTAGCATGGTGAGGTAGCCTATAAACTGGAAAAATCCCTTTTATAGCTTAGAGCTAGGGTATAAGTTATGCTTCTAACTCTATATCCTCACATGATCACATATCTAGGGCTTTCTCAGGTGATCCTTCTATAAGGTAACTGTACCATTCATGTGACCACCACACTCCTGACTTAAAAACTCCTTAAAGTACCCATCTTTTTTCAATAACAATTTTAGTGCTTGTTATTTTAACACAAATATTTTGAAGAGACAGAAACATTTAGTCTATAGTAATGACAAATATTATTATTGTGGCTTAAAATGCATAAAGGGTAAAAACAAATTATGTCTGAAAAAAAGCTTTACAAAGTGAAAGAAGTGATTTTTAACAATTTTAGACTCAACTAAATACGTTTTGAGTATGATTCAAATTCAGCTAGATTTAAACAGCTTTCTTGGATTAAGAGGTCAAACACTGGGATTGGAACTATAGGACATCTTGTAGGGTATTTGTCTTGCATGCAGCCAAATCAGATTCTATTAACTCAGCATCCCATATGGTCCCCCAAGTCTGCCAGAAGTTATTCTTCAGTGAAGAGTCAGGAGTAACTCCTGAGCCCTGCCAGGTGTGGCCCAAAACAGAGTTCAAACACTTAATTAACTAACCCAATCACTCTACTGTTTAATATTCTGAAGTTAAAACCTACTGTTGTATTCAAGCTATTTTTCAGTTGAACTAAAGCTGATTTGTCAGTTGGCATCTGTGTTGCTGCAGCCTAAAACCTGTACTAGATGATACCCAGAACAACCTAATTCTAACTTCTATTTTTGTGGCTGCTTTACATGGGTATTTGTTTTGGGAAAAATTATTACAGATGCCTAAAAGGAAAATGATTACAGATGCCTAAAACTCTTTTTTGCCTACAATAGTCGTAAAGTATGCTATGAAAAGGATGAAACATCAATTTAGAGAGCCTCATATATAATTGCTAAAGTGTCTGAGAAACAAGTAGGTGGGTAACAATGAGGTTGACAATGTCTTTTATTACTCTTGTATAAAAATAGATAAACAAAAAGGCAAAAGTAAACACAATTTCACAAAATGTTAGACTATCTTGTATATTTAAAATGTAAACAAACCCATTTCACAGGTTTAAATTTAAGTTTAAATGTGCAACTTAACAACATCCAGTTAAATGAACTGAACACTACTTACCTTGTCTTCTTATAAATTTTTTAAATATTTATTTAAAGGAGAGGAAAAGAAACAAGAACCAAAGCTATTTGTTTCATTAAATTACTAGAGACAAGAACATTTAATGCAACTAAAGGAAAAATAAGAGAAGACTAGATTATATAGATACAACGTTTATTAAACTGTTATTTACTAAAATATAACACTTAATTTGTGAGAAAATAGTTTTTTCTTCAAAAGGAATTCTCACTTGAGAAATAATTGTGTTTGGAATGGCAGAGTGAAAACTTGTATAATTGACTTTCCTATAAAAGCAAAAAGAGTTCTTTTAATAACGTAAAGAAAATCGGCTTAACAATTGTAGAAATTGATCGTGTAAAAGAAAAAGTTGCAAAGGTACCTATGTTTTAAAAAATATTTTTGTAAAAAAAATGTGGCAATTCTTTTAAAAATAATCAATTGTGTAAAAATGTGCATTTTCCCACTTCATTATACCCTGTTTTAGTCAAGCTTAACACCCAATAAGGATACAACAATGGTAGCAGAGAAAATAAACAGTTGAACAGTGAATAAATATTATAAGGTTTGATCTGGACAGAAGTCTTGACTGAAAAAGAATTTTTGCACTTTGGCCTCTTTGACAATTCTTAGAAAAGTTTAACTTAAATTATTAATTATTATTTAACTTAAGTGAAATTAAGCTGCTCACATTTAGGGTATTTTTTCAAAGTGATCATTCTCACTAGTATAATATTTTAACTGTATTGGGCAGTATACCAATTTCAATATAAAACTCACAGACAATTGAAACAAAAAGACACTAAGCAAATAACACAGCAGGAAGATAAGGGGAATGAGATATTTACAGTGAGACTTAAAAAGCTTATAGATTAAACATATTCCTGGAAATACACGTGTCTGATGAGCTATATGCATGAGAAGAAGTACAGAAAATACTGTATATATTTGGCATGTACATAGCTCATCACACACATAGAGATGGTGGCTCTATGCAAGTCAGAAGTAAAGACCAAACTACTATCAGAATAGACACATTGCTCAACATATCCATAGTCTCTCATCCAACTCCAGAAAATATTAATCAGCTCAAGTCAGATAAGAAAATAATTTAAAAAGTATTTGTTGACCACTAAGCAAATGAAACACACTTGGCATGATCACATACAACAACAAAAATATATGGACTTTTCAGATTAATTCTACAGTTGCAACTAAATAAGTAAGAGCAATACAAGAAAATTCAGCATGAACATCTCCATTTGTGAGACCATATTCATTGATATTGCTCAAAAGAGAGGAACTACAATGTAATATAGAGTATATGAAGAAGAGGGCACACTTGTATACTGTTGGTGAGAATATCATTTTAGGGATCCTCAATGTTCTAAACATAGAATTTCTATATAATCCAGAAATCTGCTTCTAAGTAATTATCCCAGAGATAATAGTATTCACTATTTTATTCTATGAATAAAAATATCCATTCAAAAATATACGTATTTCAGTCATTGGCGCAGCATAATTTAAAATATCTAAAAATGGAAACTAACATAAAATATATATAATGAATGTCATTAGTCACAAGAAGAAAATCTTGCCATTTTTTTACCACTTGCATCAAAGTTGAGAAAATCATGCTCAGTGAGATGAATTAAAGACAAATTTTATGCTGAACCTAAGAAACCAAGCTCATCAGTACAGAGAATGAATTGGTAGTTAACAGATGGGCTTTTGTTTAAAAGAATAAATTGATTAAGGAGGTACTACAAAATGAAATAAAGAGCAAGGATGTCATAGAAGATTCATTCTCACATTGAGCACATAATGATGTGCGCAAAAGGGGTGGTTTTCTGGGGAGAAATTTACTCTGTCTAGGAAATATAGCTAAGTACTAGAAGAGATAATCTCTCCTAGATCAAGTTTCCACTCACAAAGAAACCCAAAGTCTCAATTCATGCTTCAAAATATATGAAACTTAAAAAATATTATATAGTGAAGCAGAAACAGGAGAAAAGGTCACCTCTTGTAGAATTCTATTTATATAAAATGTTCAGAAAGAGGTATTTTATAGAAACAAAATAGATTAGTCATTGAGGGGTGTTCGGTTGGGAAGGAAAGCCAGTGAGTCTGCAAATTGGTAAAGAATTTATTTTTGAAAATGCTGGAAAGTTCCCAGATTTGATCATTTTTTCCTTAACTCAATGTGCATTGTAAAAACAGCTGATGCTAGCACTATAAAATGATACAAATTGGTGGTAAATAAACCACATATAATGGTAAATATATCATTAATAAAACTTTTTTAAAATGCTTAAACTTGTTCAATATTCTTTGAAAGGGTAGTATATATTACAATTATGCTTATTTTTGTTTGCTTTTGGGCCACACCCGGTGATGCTCAGGGGTTACTCCTGGCTATCTTCTCAGAAATCACCCCTGGCTTGGAGGACATATGGGACCCCGGGGGATCGAACCACTATCTGTCTTAGGTTAACTCTTGCAAGTCAGTCGCCCTACAGCTTACACTACCGCTCTGGCCCCCATTATCCTAATTTTTTAAATTTGGCATTAAATTATATTTCACAGCATTTGTGAAAGGAGATTCAGTATAAATGAAAAGAGGTCAAGTGTTATATAGATAAATATATGATAGAAAACTAATTGTACCATGGCTTAAATGAAAAGCAAGCTTTTTTGTTTTGTTTTGGTTTGGTTCTGGTTTTTGGTTTTGGGTTTTGGGTTCTGGGTCACACCTGGTGGTACTCAGGGATTACTGCTGGCTCTGTGCTCGGAAATCATTCCTGGTGGGCTCAGGGGAAATTCAAACCACCATCCTGAGTCAGCTGTGTGCAAGGCAGACACCCTATCACTATGCTTTATATTTTATTTGATCTGTGAAACAGACATATTTGTGAGCTCTATCTGGAGGTAAGAGAATCTAACACAATGTATAATTGAGTTTTCTTCAACTTCAAATGTAGAAAAATGGAAAACCAATTTGTCTATTGCAATGGTTGGAACTTTTGGGTTAGGGACCAGTGTACACACAAGTGCTGCTCTACATGTGTAAACAGGAGGAAGAATATCTCACTGAGTCATGTTCTTTACAAGACTCAACAGACTTTGATAGGATCTAAATTTTTTTTTAAAAAATTTTGGAACTCCAGCTAGTGAGAATCCTACAGTCCACAGGCTAAAAGAGTTACTCCATGATGCTTGCAGATCCCTAGCCTAGATATGAGGTAAAGCAGGTTAGGATGTAAGAAAACATGTCAAAATCTATTTGGGGTGGGGAATATTGTTCACATAGTGACATACCATTATCTAATGCAGCCTGATCTCAAACAAATGTCAGGCACTGTGCTGACCCTGTCAGCTAGCAAGGGTCAACTTTAGTTCTCTCAGTGCATTCGAGAAAGAAGACATTCCCCAAAGTTAATGGCCAGGCTGATGACCAGGACACTATTTATTTCCATTCCAATAATGTATATATAAGACAAGAAGAACTGGGATACATGCATGGTGATAGGACATAGCAGAAGCATAGATAGGGAAAAGTGAGGCACTAGGGAGGAAAAAAGCATAAATTTGGGGGTTTAAGAATGCCTGTGGGCCATGCCAGGAAAGCCTTCCCTCTTTTTTCTGCTTTGTTAGGGTCTCTGGGCAGACAGCGGGCCCTAACCTCTCCCATAAGCATACTGGACCATATTTGTTACTAATATTAATTTTCAAAACCGTGCAGGCTCATTTGCGCCCATGCAACAAATATACTTTTTAAGCATTATCCAAAAATGTTCCTCACCGTAGACTGTTCCTAGGAATGGAATCAGGATGTCCAAGATTTGTATAAAACGCTCAAATAGAACTTTATTCTTTAGTTTTTTTTTTTTTGTGGACGTGACTTTTTATATTGAGACCAAGACTAAACCATTAACATCCATCTATATATTGTATATAGTCACTATCATGTGTTGCCTCCCCCCTCACTCCTGTGTCTCTCCCATCCCATCAACCTCCAACCCTGAATCAATATCCTCCCCTTTTTCAACCCTCTTTACCTTCAGCTCCTAACTGGGTAGACATCAAGACTGAGCTCCTGCCCCAACAGGCCACCATCCTGAGCCTCATTGAAAGACACCCTCTCTGCCCCCATCTCATACCTCAACAAAGAACTACAACCAACATGCCCGCTAATCCATGCTTGGTGGCCCCTCTCCCTGCCATCAAACTATGGACTAATGCATGATACCGGAATCAACTTCAGCAAAACCCCTACTTGAAGGACAATATATGGGTCTGTAATGCAACAAAACGTGTCTCAAACTCAACTATCGCCTGTTGCCTTCAAATACCTTTTCTTTCTTTCTTTTTTAAATTTTATTTATTTATTTTTTAAAACACAGGGTTATTTATCTGTTCTATTTTAATGTATTCATATTTTTACTATCCTTACCATTTTTGATGCTGCTTGGTACTAAAGCCTTGTCTGGGATAAAATGGCAGATCAAAAATGGGGAAAGGGAGGTAGATATGAGATGCATGCTGGAAACGGGATGGAGGGAGGACAGCACTGGGTTCTGAGTGCCCATTTGTTGTCACTATGTACCACAAATAATGCTGTGAAAAATAAAAAAAGAAAAAAAGAAAAAAAAAGAATGCCTGTGGGCAACATCATGTTGATGGGTAATCTCTCTTAAACAGAGTTGTCTGTGAGGGAGGAGCAATGGCTCAGAGTCAAGCCTGATTAGTGACCACTGTTGGGGGGTTGGCACCCCTTTTTGTACTGACCTTCCTCATCTTTGGAATGGTGTCTCTGAAGCTCTCACCTCAAGAGAAATCCTTGAAGCAATTGCTCTCTGGGTTTCCCCAGAACTGTTATGCTACAGGTTTCCATCTTCCAATTTGGAAATAGCATCACAGGAGGCATGCAAAAAGGAGTAGTATCATTCCCTTAACTAGAGTGACTATTTCCCTTCACCATTTTCCTCATTCTTTCCCTCTCTTCCCTCTGCTTCTAAGACCAGTTCTCAGATTCTGTGGTCTTCTGGGTATTTGCTATCCCCCTTCTACTTGTCCTTTACCCAGCATATCAGAGAGATCACTCTGTGTTTGCCCTCTCCATCTAAATAAATTTTCTCAGCATGATACAATCTAGATTCATCCATGTAGCAACAAATTGTATGATTTTATCTTGAATAAGTACTATTCCTGTCACAGCATTAAAATAACAAGAATCTTCATATTTCTAGAAGAAGTCAGTCAAAAGACCCGCTAGGATGTTCATACCCTTAGCGTGGGTAGCTGATCAAAAATTGCTGAAGAAATATGGCCAGCACGCCCACTGAGAAGTCCTTTTCTCAAGTGTGGATGGCTAGAAGATTCCTGAGAGATCTCTCACCAATAGGCCCACTGAGTCTTTTTTCTCAGTGTGGATAATTTCATTGTATTAATGAAACTGACAATCTGCTTCCTTTACTACAAACATTTAATTGATATATATGTTCCCTTCTGTATATAGTAAAATCTCTCTTATCCTAACATAAGGATTTTTACAGACAATATATCCCAGATTAAATTTATCTTTACCTGGAATACTCAGAATAAAAAAAATTAAACCAATTTCTTCTCTCCTTTTCTTTGAACACCATAGCAGTTTGTAACAGAAAGGATTGCTTTGCTTCAAAGAATTCCCCTAGACACTTTGAATACCTGATAACTAATCTACACTCCAAAAAGATTTGGCCAGAATAACATTGGGCTATTGAATTTTACTAGGTATAAATTCTGCACCCCTTTCATATTAGTTTTATCTCTTTCAAAACCAGACCTTAGGAAGTTAGTCTCAGCCTCTAGAACTAGAAACCTATTCCCTTATGTAAAGGAAATTTTGTTATAGGAAACTTGGCTTCTTGCTAATCTCTTCATTTACATCAGTATGACTCCTAGGTCCAGGCAGAGAAGAACTACTTTGAAATATAAAAATTTACCTTACTTTTATTCTCTGGGCTCCTAATTGAACTATATTCTAAGACTACAAACCACCTAAAACCATATGTATTATCTTAAAGATCAAATAATGTACACTGATAATTTTCTGTACTTTGTAAAGAAGCAAAATGTGACCATTCCTCTCATACTATGACTGACATTTTACCCCATAAATACTCCTAGCTTGGATATTAAAGTTGAAGCATGCTTACCAGAACATGTTTCCCCATACATTCATTGCATGGTCTCACTTCTTGATATTTTTTCGGTATGCCAGTGTGTGTTATCCCACTTCCCTGAAGCAGATTCATTTGAAATCCACTGGAGCTGCAGGACATCAGCCTGCAGCAATTCCTCTATGCATCCCAAGTTTCTCTATCATCTATTCTTAGACACTTTTTTCAGGAGTTTGGCTATTGAATATAGTGCTTCAGTGAACATATGAGTGCACATATATTTTCTGAGTGCTTGAGTCCTTGGGGTATATGTATGCCAAAAACTAAAATTGAATGATCATATGTAATATCAATGCACTTCAGAGTTTATGCAGCTTACTATATCCATCAGTAAAATATCCTTTTTATTGTTGATTAACATATCCTGGTTCTGCCTGTATTAGTGTGTTGATCCATAAAAACTCTGGACATGTTGCTTTTTTATGCTTTGTACCATTGTGAACAGAACTGTTATAAGAAGATTTGCACAGGTTTTTATATCTTTAAAAATCTTTATATCTTTAAAGCCCAGTTTCTTTTTTGATTTTTGCCTACATATCTAAATGTGGATTTATATTGCAACTGGATATTTACCTTTTGATTATATTTTATTTGTATTTTAAGCCGAATCATTTTGCATTCTCACCAGCAATATGTGTATGATCTTGTTTTCCTTCCCCTTGTACCAGTACTTTCTTGTCAAGAGGTAAAGCACCTATACAGATTGTTATTTTAATATAATAAAAATGCCAAACTCCCAAATTGATCTATAGTTTAATACAATCAAAATCCTATTTTAGGTATAAATAAGATGATTATAACATACATTTAGAACCAGAGATATAGTTCAATAGACTGAACCTCATGTCTTAAAAATGGGAGCCCAGGTTTGATCCTCAGCAATGCATTTGGCTCCCTGAATACCACCAGTAGTAACAAAGTAGAAGTAGAACCTGAGCATTTATAAATGTGGCCCCAAAATTTAAAATGAGCAAGTAAAACTCAGAAAATCCACATAGAATAGTAAAAAGAACTATATTTTGTCCCCAAATGTTAGAAAAACAGATCAAATAAAGTAAAAATTCTTTAGTATATTCAAATATCCAATTGGTTCTGAAATTCCCAAATTATCTCAAAACTGTTTACTTTGAATTATGTTTATTTTAATAAGTACACAAATTATATAGAATGTAATGTTCTATTTTAAAAGATTAACTGTCAATAAATTGCTGGAAGATAGAAACTCACTTTTGAAATATTAGAAAACAGAAAGCAGAAATATATTAAAACAATAATGTGCCATAATTTAGTGAGATAAATCCAGAAATGCAAAAGTTGTTTAATATTTAACACAAAATCAATATAGTTCACCAATATATAGAATAGAATATAGAATAAAGAATAATACGCATATGATCATTTCAATGACTATAAAATTGTGGTTTATTTCTTGAACACCTGTTCATAATCAACATCTTGGCAAATTAAGAATAAAATATTTGATCAATGGAATATATAAAAATATGCAGCATACTGCACAATTACTGAATGATTGCAACACTTGCATTTTAGTCTAATGAATTGCTGTTAAAAATTCTGATGACCATCTGGTTTTCTTTTCCTTGGAAGACATATTCCTGCCAAGATATCTGAAACTTTAATTTTATTTTTAGGTTAAATTTTTTTTCACCTGACTATCTTTTTGTACTATATTCAGTTGTTCTAACAGGTATAATTTTCTGTTTTTTTCAATATGAATCTCAAATCTTAATTTATTCTAGAACTGCATGTGGATCTAAGATTATTAGTGGGCTATATGTGCTGATTGGTATTTATTTCATCCATTGTTTGTTTCCTTTAATAAGGTCAAACTCATGCATAAAATGAAATATAATCTTCTATATTTTTCTGTCTTTTGAAACTGAAAAACTCTCTTTTCTCTAAAATTAATAACCAATTCCTATATTGATGTTTTTCCCTTTTTCAAATATATTAAGATAAATCACTCTAAGATACAGCTTAAAAAGTTGTTGATAGCTGAGGTTTATTCATACAATGCTCAAACACCTATCGCTTCACCCATGTCCTTTTCCCACCATCAGTTTTCCCAGTTGTCCCCATCTGTTCCACCATCCCCAATGCCAGTATGTCTCTATGGCAGACACTTTTTCTCTTCTTTGTTCTCTTTCCCCCCTTTTTCCATTTTTCACATTGTGATTTGTAATACTTTTATTGAAGGGGCATCATACAAATCATTTCACTTCCTTTTAGTTCCCAGTTCTTCTCCAAAGTAATAATTTCAACTATTATTGTCATAATGTTTCCTTCTCCATCCTATCTTCACTTGCTACACCCATCCTTTTTATTGCCTTTGGATATTATACTTATATCATGCTTTGATTTGTTTATATATCTCAAAGAAGACTGAGATAATTCTATATCTGTCCCTCTATCTCTAATTTATTTCACTCAACTTGATATGCTCCATGTCTATCCAGTATAAGAAATTTTATGACTTCATATTTCCTAACAGCTGCATATAGAATCCCATTATGTAGATGTACCATGATTTCTTTATTCACTCATTTGCTCTCAGGCACTTGAGTTCTTTTCAGATTTTGGCTATTGTGAATAGTGTTACAATTAGCATAGAAATGCAGAAGTCTTTTCTGCATTGTGTATTTTTATACTGTATTACCAGAACTGGCATTTATGGGTCTAATGGAAACTCAATTCCTATTTCTTTACAAAAAGGATGGATTTGTCACTATTCCCACTAGCAGTGAATGAAAATTCCTTTCTTTCTATATCCATAAAAGAACTGGTTTTTTTCTTGTTCTTGGTGATGTAGTCCAGTTGTTGTGATTTGAGACGCTATTTCACTGTTTTGATTTGCATCTCCCTGATTATTAATGATGTGCACCATTTTTGTATGTGCCTTTTGGCCATCTCTACTTCTTTAAAGAAATAGAAATTAGAATAATTATAATAAATTTTAAAAAATTAATAAAAATAAATAAAATAATTAGAATAAAAAATTAGAAAAATCAATTTTACTGAACTCTGGAAAATAGTCATATAGTCTTTTATATTTCTGTTTAGCCATTTCTATTTCTTTGAAGAAATTTCTGCTCATCTTTACTCTCCATTTAATGATAGGGTTAGATTTTTTTTCTTGTGAAGCTCTACAAGTGCCTTATATATTTTATATCAGATTGGTATTGCATGAATAATTTCTACTATTCTATGGCATTTTTGTATTCATGTCATTATTTTCTTTGTGATGCAGAAACTTAATTTAATGCAGTGCTTCTCAATTATTTTCTGTGATGCCCCCCTAGGAAGAAGAAAACATTTTTCAAGCCCCCACCCACGCTACTGTAAATAGTATCTTTATTCAAAAAAACTTTAACCTGCAAAACAAAAATATATAAAATAATTTGAGCTGATTTTTTAATCAGAGGTGATGTCTGGATTAATGGCTACAATGAGCACGTTTTGCAATACATGACTTTTTGAAGCAGGTTTAAAGCAAGACACAGCAACTCTCAGCTCCAGAGACTTAAACACGAGGCTTAGCTTGTTATGACAGTGTTTGCCGAGGTCAAATGCGACCCCTTTTACCAAGCCTCGCGTCACATATGGGGGCCCGCCCCACTATTTGAGAAGCGCTGATTTAATGTAATCTCATTTATTTAACTTTGTTTCCACTTGCTTAGTCAGTGGTATTCCATCCTTGAAGATGTCTTCAGAATCATGGAGAGTTTGTCCTATATTTTCCTCTACATAGTTTATGGTTCTATATTTGATATCTAGATCTTTAATCCACTTTTATTTGACTTTTGTGTCTGGTGTACGAAAGAGGTCTCAATTCATTTTCTTACACATAGTTAACTATATTTTCCCAGCAGCACTTTAGCACTTTTTCCCATGATTTTCTTTTTTTATGTAATATCGAGTTAATTTTGGGAGAATATTTGGGCCACACCCGGTGGTGCTCAGGGGTTACTCCTGGCTCAATGCTCAGAAATCACTCCTGGGAATCTCAGGGGACTATATTAGATGCCAGGTGGGGATCGAACTTGGGTTGGTACCAAGTCAGCTGTGTGCAAAGCAAACGTCCAACCTGCTGTACTATCACTCTGGCCCAATATTTAGTTTTACCATTGATTCGTAATTGGACTGCAATATAACATTCAAGACTGTTACCTCTCCTTCCATAAATGTATATGCCCCACAAAAGTCAGCACACTAATTTTAGTACTGATCTGCACCAAAAAATTGACCTATTCCTCCCCAACTAACTTGGGGAGAAATGCTAACGACCATTTTTTATTCAATCAGTATGAAGTTTTTGTGTTTCATTATTTTATTTGTTTTGAGTCTTCACAGTCCACAAGTATAATATGATAATTGTCATCTTTCTTCTGATGTATGTACTTAACATAATTATCTCAAGTTCTATCCATGTTGTAACAAAAATGTAACACTTTTATTGCTGAATATTACTCCACTAAGTAATTTTGTCAATATTCTCATTTATTTTTCAATTATATCCTATTAATTTTTAAATTCCATTGTAAATTCTGAGAAATAATTTAGAAGTTTTCATTTTAATAATTTTACATTTTCAGTTATATTGCTTCATCTTCTACTATTCTTTTATATAATATATTAGCATTATGTGAGAACATTTCTTGTACTCTTTGTTCATATGTTCTGTAAAGATTTTTCCAGTACACACTCATTGTCTATGGGGACATTATTTTGCTTATTATATTCCTTTTGTATAGGACAATAGTGCATGGAATTTTACTAAATCCGGTTCATGTTGCTCATTTTTTATTGATATTTATTTTTTCTTTGTTAGCAAAAGGAGAATTAAGAAGGGCAATATAATCGCTGAACATACAGCAATAAAGGCACATACTTTTGAGAAATACTGAAAACTCAAGAAAATTAGAAGAATGAATTTTAGTAAACTCTGGAAAATAGTCAAAAGTTTATTTTATTTATTATTATTATTTTTTTTTTGGTTTTTGGGTCACACCCGGCAGTGCTCAGGGGTTACTCCTGGCTCCATGCTCAGAAATTGCTCCTAGCAGCACGGGGGACCATATGGGGCACCGGGATTCGAACTGATGACCTTTTGCATGAAAGGCAAACAACTTGCCTCCATGCTATCTCCCGGGCCCCATAGTCAAAAGTTTAAAGTAACCAAGGTCTTGATGATTTTATAAAAATGTAATTTTAAATGTTAAAAATGTTGAATCCAAAAAGATAGTACAGACTGTAAGGTGTTTGCCTTGCTTGCAGCTGACTCAGTTTGGTCCTTGGGATTCTATGTGGTCCTACAAGCTCTCCAGGAATTTTTCCTGAGTTCAGATCCAGGAGGAAGCCCTGAGCACCCTGATGAGGTCCACAAAATAATAAATAAATAGATAGGGGCCAGAGCGATAACACAGTGATAGGTGTCTCTGCCTTGCATATGGCTGACCCAGGACTAACCTGGGTTATATTCCTGGCTTCCCGTATGGTCCTACAAACCAGAAGAGATTTCAAAGTGCATAGGAAGGAGTAACCCCTGAGAATCACCAGGTGAGGCCCAAAAACCAATAAATAAACAGATAGATAAATATGTAAAAGTCAGAAATATTTGTAGTATTATCATTTAATCTTGTCTTTTCCATTTCCTCAGTTGAGTGGAAAAAATGAAGACAGTGGCCAATATTTTCAGTATGATCTCTGGTTCCAATAATGCAAAAAAAAGGCCAAATCTTTGGAATAAATCTAATAGCTATCTCAAAGATGTTTGACTCATTTCAGCTAATTTTAAAACTCACCTGGGGAAAATGTAGTACACATTCTTAAAAAATATTATGAGGCAGCTAAAATAAATTTACACCTGTTTAAGACCAAAATCACATTGAGCATTAGTCTTAGAGGAAAAATATGAGTGTTTTTTAAGTATTAGGGCACTGAATATTTCTTTTTTTATGTCTTTGCAAATTAAATTACATTCATATGTTTTATTTTATTTTATTTTTTCTTTATTTAAACATCTTGATTACATATATGATTGTGATTAGGTTTCAGTCATGTAAAGAACACTCCCTTCACCACTGCAACATTTCCACCACCAAAGTCCCAAATCTCCTTCCATTCCACCGCACCTCCACCTGTATTCCAGACAGGTTTTCCAGTTCCCTCATTCATTCACATGATTATGGTAGTTCTCTGTGTA
>PVKC010019097.1:0-19296 GCA_004027635.1 Crocidura indochinensis
TTCTATTGGAGATATAGAAAAAGAAAAAGGAAAAGAAGACAGAAAAAAAACCAAAAAAACTAGGAGGAGTCCTTCTAGGTGTTATAAACATCAATTTAGAAGAGGGAAGGGAAAAAGAACAAATGGTAACAAAACAAAACAAAAAAAAAACAATAACAAACAAAAACCAACCAAGCAATAACAAAAAATACAAAAAAAAGAATAAAAAAACACAAACAAAAAATAAAACAAACAAGCCAAAGCCAGCAACTATGAAAAAGACCGAAAAAGGACAAAGAAAACAAAACAACAAAACAAAACAAAAACAGTCAAAAAAACCCCAATCAGCAACTACATAAAAAGGTTTATGCTCCTCCTCTTCTTCTTCTCCTCCTCCTCTTCTTCCTCCTCCTCCTCTTCCTCCTCCTCCTCTTCCTCCTCCTCCTCCTCCTCCTTGGCCTAAGAGATTTCGGGTTTCTCTGCCCTGAAGCATGCTGTCATGATAACCACTAAAGGCTCCGCTCACACTCTTTTTCTCTCCTCAAAGTGTCAGGCATCTTTCCACTCAGTTATGGATGATATAATCAGGCCTCTCTAACTCGATATCTTGGTATTCACACAGGTTATAGGACAAAGCCTAGGAATAGTTTTTCTTTATAGTTCTAGAAGTTCTGTTCCATCACTGTTGTTGTAATCAGACTTTTATAATTGGTGGTCTCAGTTTTACACAGATCCTAGGGCAAAGCCTGGAATAGAGTTTTTAAATTATGATTCCAGAAGTTCTATTCCATTACAGTTGGTACAGTCACACCCGTGGGATTGGATATCTTGGTTTTTGTACAAATAGGCTGAAGCCTAGGCAAGGATCCTGCCAACATATTCTTAATGGTGAAAAACTGAAAGCATTTCCACTATGGTCTGGCACAAGGTAAGGATGCCCACTGTCTCTACTCTTATTTAACATAGTATTAGAAATCCTAGCAATAGCAATCAGACAAGAGAAGGAAATCAAAGGTATCCAAATAGGAAAAGAGAAAGTCAAACTATCTCTATTTTCAGATGACACAATGACAATGATAGTGATTGAGAGAAATGGAATGCCTGTCTCAAATACAGGCAGGAGTAGGGAGGAGGAAGATGATGGGCATTGGTTTTGGGAAGGCTGCACTGGAGAAGAAGTGTTCTTTTTTTTATGACTGATACCCAAGTACAAACATATTTGCAATCATGGTGCTTAAAGATAGTATTAAAAATAAGTGAATATAAAAATTTAAAAAATGGAGGATCATAAACAAAAAGAAAATTATAACTGTTTTTAAGACTGCTCTATACACAATCTAACCCAGGAAGCCTTTCTTCAGTAAAGTTTATCCTCACCAATGGTGATTTGCTTAGAAAATAGAAAACCTTTCCATCTGACTTATTGGCTTTATATATATGTATTTTTGTTTTGTTTTGTTGGTTTTTATTTGGGGGGGGGTCACACCCGGCAGCGCTCAGGGGTTACTCCTGACTCTAACTCAGAAATCACTCCTGGCAGGCTTGGGGGACCAAATGGGATGCCGGGATTCAAACCACCGTCCTTCTGCATGCAAGGCAAATGACCTACCTCCATGCTATCTCTTCGGCCCTGGCTTTATATTTTTTAAGTGTCCTGACCCATTCCACCTGGGTCAGCTTTTCAACTGTAACCTATGGATTGATCTTCAAAGTCTACCTATGTGTGCGCACCAGTGTATGTGCTGGTCATCTCAATGTTTGTCTAAGTCCATCTGTAACATACATAATGTCTGTCTATGGTGTATAATGTCCTTCACCCCACTTACCACTTTACAAATCATTTTCTAGCCCTTCAAACTGCTTTATTTCTTTCTATTAAACTCTTTTTACATTCATTTCTTAACTCTTAAGGAACTGAAATGTTCTCCCCACCCCAACCAGCTGCTAACCCAAAGTGAAAAGAGATTCCCAGCCTGCCTTGCCTCAGCCCAAAATGAAGCTGCCACTCCTACTGCTGCTGATCTGCTCCAGGTGGCTCTCCCCACCACCCCCTTTGTTGTGGACTCTTGCTTGCTAGCAGATTTGGCTTTTGAGAAATCCCCAGTTCAAGGACATTTCCTGATATGTGAATGCTGGGAACCATTTTTTAGACTCTACAAGCTTGGTCGTTAAGCGAGGAGTATCCTGTAATTGGGATTGTTTAGCTTGGTTTTATTTTTTACCTCCATGTGCACCAGTAGTATCATATGGCATTGTTTCTTTTTGCATAGGCACATTAAAATGGGGGAAAGTTATGTGTGGAAATAAGTGCTTACCTAGTAGGACAAGGAATGCATACATTTTATTTTGCAATAGGGCCTTACATCTTGAACATTTGTCATAGTGACTTGGCTTAGGCTTCATATCCCTACTATGATCTTAGACTAAGGTGACACCATCTCCAGGCTGAATATTAGATGCATACTCTTAAGTGAAGTGGTCCTCTTGCTTCAGTTTTAGCCACCCTTAAGCCATTACACAAAATGACCATAGATTCATAATTCATAGATTATAACCTTTATAATTAAATCCAAAGTTCCGGTCATTGATACCAAGATTTTACAGATACTGCTATTATATGTCACCTTATTCACTAACATACAATTATAAAGTCATCTTTTTCTCTTTTAGTTTTTCATATTCATTTTAAGACTATTGTTTTGCCTGTTATCTTTATCTGGTATGCTCAGCATCCACTCTTTTGTTGTTGTTGAATCACACCTGGAAGTGCTCAAGGATTACCTCTATAATATCTCTCCAGCCCCAACATTAAATATTCTTATTGCTAGTCATGGCCTTTATTTTGCTGCTTGCTATGTAAACAACAACTATGGAGTTAAACACTGAGAATTAAAGCAAATATTACATTAGTCTTTGTATTTTACAAAATGTTCTTCTAGGAGCAAAGTAATGCTTTTTCCATGCCCATAATAACATTTCTAAATTGTTACAGTGTCTTAGGCTGTCAAAAGTAGACATTAATATATAGCATTGATTATTGGCTAATGCTAAGATTAGATTTAAAAGGGTTCTATGCAATTAAGAGAATGATATCATTGTACCTTCACAATTGCAGCATTTCCCAATTTTAATGAAAACACAGATATAGAGTGAGAAATGCAACTCCATCTAGAGGCCAGCTCCACGTCTGACATTGCATATTGGGTAAATTAATAAGAATAGTGGAAGACATTTAAGTCTTAGATGATCATTTTGGAAAAGTTTTAATATATAGAAAATAAAATAAAACAAATGTTTACAGACTAACAGACACAAAGAGTCAAGTTACGTTTGTAAACTGAGATATTTATATAATTGAGTCAGAGCATTCCAACATTTTGAGCATGTGACTCAGACTTTGTTTCTTATATACAGTTAGTTTTAAGATGGTGGGGCATTATGCCAAGAGTAAGCACAGTTTAAACATAATGGCAGATTTATAGGGACTTGCTCAATTACTTTTGGAATTTATTCCAGAGTCTAAATGACTGTCTTTGAACAGGTCAATCAATTTTACACTCCAGTTTCCTACTACACTTAAGATAAACCCAAATTCTGATTACCAGACCTTCAAAGTTCTTTATGATCTGAATCCTGTCATTTATTTTTGTTTCAGTGATTTTTTTAAACCATTCTTCTCAGTGCTCAGACACATCATTTACATTGGATACCTTCTAACTTTTAGAATACACCAAAGTATTCTAGCATGTGTGTGTGTGGGCTTAAAATGAAGAGCTTCAGAGAGTCTTTCTCTACTTAAAATGGTTCTTTTTCTATTTACCCCTATATCTCATATCTCCCTCAACCTCTTCTTTGTATCAGGTATATCCCCACCATCCCTCTGTTCTCCTTCCTACTTCCCTTACACATAGCACAAACTAATGTGTTTATGTTTGTACTACTAATGGAATGCATACACTGCAAAGGGCAGAAATCACTTTTGGTATATTCACCATTATATCTTTTAAAGTTTAGGGCAACATCTGGAACCAAGGAACTATTTGATAAATATTTATTAAGTCTATGCATAAAAATGTAATACTTTTTAAATGGTATGATCTAAAGTTGAGGCTAAATCTATGGAATGGGATTGACAAAAAGGAAGATGAAGTGGAATAAGGTGGAGATAATGTGGGATGTAATGAGAATCAATACTGTACCCAAATTGACATATAAAAGAAATAACATATAAAATTATATTCAACTTAAATTTACTCTTGAGTTTTGCTTTTAAATTTAAAATAGGGTTCAAGGGAATACTACACAGGAATCATAGAATCATGTAATTTGCTGGTGAACAAGAATAAATGGTGAACTAGAAGATATCAAGTTAATGAAGTAGGTCATATGTGGTATTTAGAGTAATCGATGAAGAAATACAACGGTATAAAGGTGGGATGCCTATATCACCCTTGGTCCCAGAGGAGTCGGGGGGGGGGTTCAGTTTCATCAGTTGTGTTAAGGAATGGTAGACCTAAATACCCACAGTATAACAATGCTGAAATCATGAGACCCAAACTTTAACAAATGAACTTTGAAAAAATGGGAGAGGTAGTATGGGAAGGAACCTGGGAACATTTGTGAAGAGAAGTTGACATTGATAGACTTGACGGTGGAACTAGTGTATGTCTAAAATTCAAGTATGAATAATTTTGTAAACCATGGTGCTTTAATAAAAATTTAAATAAAACAAGAGTAATGAATTGCTTGTCAATGTTAAAACTAAACAATAAAAATAAACCCCAAATCAATAGGAATATCTCAATATAGAGATAGATAAAATTATTCTATTTCTGGAGAAGTTTTCTTTAAGTTAAAATTTAATAGGTTTTATGTGAGATTTGCGTGTGATTCTTCATAATACTATAGAACAGAGAAACAGATTGTGGTTCTATTTTGGATTGTTATTCATCACACCAATAGTTTTGTAATTTAAAATTAGAATATTACTAGTTAAATATTTGCTAGTATATTTCCCAGTTAAATTACTAGTGGATTTTCAAGCCACAAGTACAATGATTGCTAAAAACACAGTGCACAACTCATTTTAATATTTAACTTTTTTAAATGTTAAAGTTAACTAGTACAGATGAAATTGAATTATATAACTTATTTTGTTTGGGCTCATGGAATCACTCCTGAAGGTGGTTGGCATAATATGTGGCATGGGAGATTGAATTCAGGGCTTGGATACATGCAAGGCAAGTGCCTTAGTTCCTATACTATTTCTGTGAAACTAGTGTAGATTTTAAGGAGGTACTAGTGTTCTTTACTAAATTAAGCTTTCAATTGCCCTTAAGTCTTGTACATTTAATTACTAATAACTGACCTTTATGTTTATAGATTTCTTGAAGTAGAGTAGAGGCAGTAATATTAAGTGGAGTAATAGTCCTTGAATATCTTTACATGTGAAATGGATATCAATAACTTTCTTTTGTTTTTTGGCTTTTGGACCATACCCTGTGATGCTTAGGGGTTACTCCTGGCTATGCACTCAGAAATCGCTCCTGACTTGGAGGACCATATGGGACACCACAAGATCAAACCATGGTTCGTCCTAGGCTAGCTTGTACAAGGCAGACACCTTACTGGCCTCAATAATTTTCAATTTTTATAAGGAAGTTCTGTGATCTAGAAATTTACATGTGTTCACTATTGTTCCTGCCAAATGAGTGAGAATCTGTCATCATATATAGTTTTATTTTCTTTATTATTTTCTCCTTTAAGATAAATAAAATAATCAAATGATTTTACCTCTATATAAATTTTCAACTGATGTAATATAGATGAACTTACCAGCCTCTGTATTAATAAAATTAGACATTTCAGTTTTGCATGGCTAAACAGTAACTGAGTATTCTTAACTTTCTTTGTACTCTTGATTCTATTGTCCCAAAGCACAGGTAAATCACATAAACTATAATCCAATTGAATGAATTTAATTTCCTTTTCCTATTTGGTCTACATGCACCACCTGGTGGTAATGTGGTGCACTTCAAGTGGTGTGTTGTGTGGGGTGTGTGTACATGTGTGTGTGTATCTGTGTGTGTAGAGTCTACACTGTAGACAGATATATGCATATATATTAATATGGAATATTTTACTATACATCCCTGGATACTGATTATTATTAATAAAGCAATTATTTTTCAATAACTAATAGAAACACTACATAAGCTACTATATGTAAAACCAATAATTAAGATTAAGGAAAAATTATGTTGAAAAATAAAATAGCTTGTCCTCGTTCACATTAGCTAAAGTTATTATTTTATACTATAAACTAGCATTTGTTTTTTTGTGCCACTGTTTATATTGAGGCAAGGCCAAAACTAGTCTTTTGACTACTATAAACCATTTTAAATTACATTTTTATAAAAAATAAATTTTAAAGTTTAACTTCTTTGTTATACTCATAGCTAGTATGTCATAGGTCATTGGATTTTAAAAACTAAAATGTATTATAAAGTCATTTAAACTAACACTTTTTTTTTTATAAATATAGCAGTCAAGACTCAGAAAAGTCAAGTGACTTGTTCAAGGTCATCCTGGAAATTAGTGGCTAGATTCAAATAAGAATCTAGGTCTTTTCACTTTTAGCATAGGATTATAAGCAAGAAAAATTATATTCATATGCAAGGGTGAAATAGTTCTGTATGAAAATACATGTTAATTCAGCTGAAGAGTGCTTTCAGGCACTAAATTGTATGTACACATATATTTATAGTTTCATTCTAAAATTCCGAGCAAATAGAAGTAACAGTAGAAATGCATGTATCACGAGTATATGGGAATGATTTTCTCTTAATAGATCTTTAATGTATGGGTTCAAAGGAGTATTTTTTATGTATATACAATTTCTATGTTATAAAAATGTTTTGCAATTTCCTCTAAAATTCACTCTGACTGCTTCAGAAATCATAGATCTGTTTTTACAAGTAGGTATCCACTACAGTTAAACCTAAACTTTGTTTATAGCTCCCTCTCATGACCATTGAGTGAATCCTTGAATCCTATACAAGTCTCCTTTTACTCTCGCTGTTGTATTAAACTAACAGCTTACTGGTTAAGTTTTAATTGCTTCCCATGAGGTCAGCAAAGGTATTTATCGAAAAGCTCTGAATAAAAAGGCTGCACACCACACACATACACACATTCTCTCTCTCTCTCTCGCTCTCTCTCTCACACACACATACACACACACATACAAGCACTCATACGCTCATACACAGAGAAAACCCTCTTGCCTGTTGATTTATGGAAACAATTATGATTCTGCTGGAGAATTTCTCAGCTGAGAAATAGTTTGTAGCTACAGTAGAAAGGCTCAAGTTGCACAAGGCAGACAACAGACATGGAATTCTTGTGTATTCAGCTGTTATCAACAGAACAAGTAAGTTACTGTTATTTGTCTTTAAAAATAATGCTCAATGTTTGTCTAGTAGTTTCTCTGAAGTTTTTGTGCTGAGGGGAAGAGTAAAGTTTTCAGAATTTGGATCATAAAATTATCTATAGTAATTAGGCTGTGGAACTTAAATAAAGATAAGACTGAAGTCCTCCAGAGCAATCCTGACATTGTAACTTGAGAAATGTAGGCAGTTTAGCAGAAAACCATTATGATTTTGCATGAGAGCATATAATGAAGAAATATAGAGGAAGAATTTTTACTTTGTTAATAGTAATTTTGAACTTAGCTTAAATCCATAGGTCTCATTATAAGATGTTTTTTTTTTACCAAGTAGCAACTAAGATGCATGGCAAAATCATATTCTGTTTTTTTCTCTATAAATGCATAACTTTTATATATCTATACATAACAGGAAGGCAAAGATGTTGAAATCCTCAGTAAAAAGCTGTTTATAAACATATCTTCCCAGAATAAATGCACTGAATCTTAAAATGCTATTTACTCACTGAAATTTATACATACAATTTTCATTTCCTCTCTCTTCCCCACCCCATTTTTAATCTCTCATTGTGCACAGAAGTCAAGTAGCAAACAGCGTGACAGCAACTGAGTTCATTACAACCTGCTTTTTTCATACGGATATAACAGACTTGTTTAAGGAGAAATACTCTATTACAATCAGCTACTAAAAGCATAGGGCGAACGACTCGGAGAACAGCTACTGCTTCTTAAATCACTCTACAATTAAAAGATAGGAGGAGGTTAATGACCTAGGAGCAGCAATCAATTCAAGATTTTTCATTATGTTATTCATGAATAACACCTGGAGCACTACACTATAATGCGCAAATGGATACTGACATGGATCCTGCCAACTTTGCTCTACAGATCGTTCTTCCACATTATCTGTTTAATGGGCACTATAGCTTTAGCTTGCAATGACATGACTCCAGAGCAAATGGCCACAAATGTGAACTGTTCCAGCCCTGAGCGACATACAAGAAGTTATGATTACATGGAAGGAGGGGATACAAGAGTGAGAAGACTTTACTGTCGAACACAGTGGTATCTGAGGATTGATAAAAAAGGAAGAGTGAAAGGGACACTAGAGAAGAAGAACGATTATAGTAAGTATTATCTTGTTTTACAATAATGTTTTATTAATATAAAAATATGTGAAATAATATTCAAGTAGCACACTTTTTAAAGCATTTTTAAAAAATATGAAATATCCCCTAATTTCTCAAAATTTGGAGAGTTGAATTATATGTTTCTAAAAATATATACTGTAACAGGATAAATATACTGAGAGTATAGTTAGGGCTGACAAGCCACTCCAATTAAAAAACATATTTTCGGGGCCCGGGAAATAGCATGGAGGTAAGGCATTTACCTTTCATGCAAAAGGTCATCGGTTCGAATCCCGGTGCCCCATATGGTCCCCTGTGCCTGCCAGGAGCAATTTCTGAGCATGGAGCCAGGAGTAACCCCTGAGCACTGCCGGATGTGACCCAAAAACCACACACACACACAAAAAAAACATATTTTCTGCTACCGAACTAAAGTTCTCTCAAGATAAACAGAATTAAATATCTTTATTTACAATAAAATATAATTTACTGATTCTTTAGTAAAACTCATTAGGAAATTAAATACTGTTTTTAGTAAATGATTATTAAACTACTAATCACTAGCCTGAGGAAGGAGTATTTTAAAATTTCCATTGAAGGGGTCTTTCTGTATCACAGTACTTAATTGAATTAAAATGTAATTTATGCAATTGTGTGTAGCTATAAAATAAGGGGATTAGTGTTCTAATAATCTGTTCAGACCCTACTGAGCTTCTTAGATTACTATTTCCTAGACTGCTTGATTATTTACATAAGCAGAAAATAGATAATATCCTCCAAACATTTTCTTTATATAGATGTTCTATGCTAGAAAAGTCCTATGCTGCCTAAAGAGAAAGTATGAATTAAATATGAGGGAGAGAATAACAGTGAACTCAAAGATCTAGCTAATTTCATGATCCAATTAATATGATTTTCATTTCACCACAGAATCAGGTATTGTTTTCAATTTGAAAGATCAGGACTGGATTTATTCTTTAGTAGTTGTGAATAATAAACAATTTTAATAGCATTAAGTTAGAATATATACATTAAGAATTAAACAGTCTAATTTTATTGTACTTTTAGTCTTTGAAAATACTGCTATCAAATCATTCTATAGTACTATGTGTGCTAAAGTATTTAAGCAGAATGTATGGGGATAACAGTATAAACATTGCTTAGCACAGTACAGAGTAAATACTTAAAGCTTCTGTTGCTCCTTTAGGCTTCTAAACTAATAAATAAAAATTGGAGGATTTATGTTTCCAACTTATATTTATTTATGTTAAGAATGCTAAGGCCATAGAATTATATGTTAATATAATTTAGGTTTTACTACTATTCTTAATAAAGTTATCATGTTAGTCCTACTTAATTGGGCTATCTAAAAGTTTAACTAAACAAATATTTGGAGGATTAAGTATGTATATCCACTTAAATATAAACAATAGAATTTGTCTTATTTATTAAAAAGTTAATGAGATTTATCATGGAAAATGAAATCTGGTGATATCTGATTTCAGGTGTAAGCTATGACACATAGGTCTAATTCTTGTCACTGAGTAGCCTTGGAACAATTTCCTATCTTGTACAGTTTTTAATTTTTTTATACGTAAAATGTGGAATATATGTAGGTGTACACACTATACTTTCAAATTCTTAGTATATTCTATTCTAAAGCACAGGGTATATATATCATGTATACAATAAATTCAAGAACTTGTATCATCTTCATGCATATTGAATGGTATAAGATGAACAATAAACTCAGCAGTATTTAATCTAAAGGTAATCTTACAATTTATCTGAAAGTCTGTCTATCAAGGAAAGTGTAAAAAACAATTTCTAAGCAACAATAATGAAATGATTGTAGGATTGCATGCACAAAGAAGTCAGAAGAACAGAATAGAAAACACAGAATAGTTGAAAGGTGATGGGAGAAGTACATTGTATTTAATAAGTGTTGTTGACACAACAGGGTATTAACCTAAAATAACCTTAAATAGCACAGTATTAAAAAGAATAGATTCATTAAAGGCTTAAATGTAAACAATGAAAAGTAAAAATATTCTGATTATCTCAATGCTGAGCTCTAAGAAATAATTTCAAATTATAGCAAGAGGTTTACAAAGCCTGTCTACTACTCTATGCTAATTCATTAAAAGTTTTTAAATCAAATAACAAGATAAAATAAAATGTAAAATTCAGTAAAATGAATAATATAATAATTTTGATCAAAATACCCCAAAGAAAGGTAATTAAGAATAATTTTTACTTTGCATCAAGAAATATTAAAATTATAACACTAGGTATTTGTAAATATGCGAAAATGAAAGTTGTTTTATAGTTAAAAAAATTTAGTGCTAACTTTGAGTAGCTATAAAACCAATCTAGTTAATGCAGTTCTCCACTAACATAATTTTTTAGTAGAAAGATAGATGGGAGGGTACAAAGAAAAGAATAAAGAAGGAAGGTATGAAGGCAAGTGAAGTCATTTTATGACATAAACCATGACAGAAACATGAAACATGTCATACTAAATGATATGGCATATGTTATGTAAGAAATCTTTATTTTCATAGGTTATATAGATAAAGTATATACATGTTTTTCTCTCATGGAAAGTAAACTGTCATCATTATCCTTTAAGTAAACTAAAATTGTTGTCAAGTTTTGCTTATATTCTGTTGACAAAGAGCCAATCTCCAATTTTGTTTTTGTTTTTGGGTCATGCCTGGTGATGCTCAGAGGTAATCCTGACTCTGCACTCAGAAGTCACTCCTGAGCACTTAGAAATTACTACTGGCAGACTAAGGGAAACATATGGAATTCCAGGGATCAAACCTGCTTGTCTGCATGCAAGGCAAATGCTCTATGTGCTATGTTATCAATCTGACCCACAAATTTTCTTTTAAAGAAGAGCAAAGTAACTGTTTATAGACAATACTAAGGTACAAAATTCATGAAGAAAAAGACCAGGAAACTTAGAGACTTAAAATCTAAAAAACTGATATTATTTACAGTCCTCAGTCACTAACTGAATTATATTGTCTTCCTACTTTCATTAAAATGAATCTAAATGGTAGTTAGATAGTTTAATACAGTGGTCTTCAACCATGAACTGGTGCTGGTTCACAATCATAGAGAGGTTCAAAATCATTGGTTTCCTGCCTTGGTTACAACTAGGGGTCTGTGGACCAGTACAAATAAGCCCTGGACCACAGATATAAAAAGGCTGAAAATGTTCTATCAGATAAAAGTGCAGCAGGTCAAGAAGTGGTCAGAGTCAAATTCCAAATTTCTTTTCAACCTTCTGATACCTTAAATCTGTTAATAGGCTATTAAAAGTTCATCTCTGGAGGTCTCTTAAGGTAGCAGTGATTTTCATGTCTTAGATCATAAAATTTTGTATGGAACATTAGATGTGAAACCTAATTGTTTGGGGGTGCTATTCTAAAATATCCCTAATCCATTGTCACATCTTTGTTTTCAATGAAAGGGAAAATGACAACCTCAGGATGTTAATGGGTCTTAAAGGATTGCTCACTTCACCAGCAGAAGCTTAACTCCCTCATAGGAATGTGGTTTATAAGTTATCACTAAGTGATGGATTGGAGTCAGTAGGAGAGGTGAAGAAGTTGAGTGTTTAAAGTTTCTAGAAGGTGTTGAGCTGGGATAGGTGGACAGGCTGGAGGAAGAGAAGCAGCCAGGAAATGAATTTGACAACTCTAGGAATTTAAGCCACCTAAGATTGTGAAAATTCTAATTTTAGTCTTGTAAATGATTTTAAATTTATATGAGAGAGCATAAATAGCAGAAAAAGTACATTAAGGAACCAAACATCAATAAGATACCAGTAGCCATATAAACAAGACCCAACCATGTAGATGCAGAAATTCATGAGGGTCAGAAGGCACTGGACTGTATTTATGACTTTTGTTTAGAGAGAGAAAAATCTTGCTAGAGAACTGGTCTTAGAATGGCATTTTGTTCTTAACAGGAGGCAGAAAGTCATTCTTCTTAGCTTACTCTCTCTGGTGGTGCCACATTTAGCGTTACAAATAGATTTCTACGCAATAAATTGGAACCTGACCTGAGCTAAAAATAAGAGCAATAAAAGCGTAGATGCTCCTTGCCCTGTGAAATAAATATTGTCTTGGGTAGGTGAGCATCAAAAACATCAAAGAGGAACTGGAAGTGGATGGACCATACTGTCACTGCTATTGTCAGAGCACTCCCACAGGGACAAAACCAGAGAGTGAGTTTGGATAATTGTTGGATCAGTCAGTCCATCAGCATACAGAAGCAATCACTCCACATCTGACAGAAATAACACTGCTATTTAAGCTGGGAATTGAGGTGCTGAGTGAGAGACAGCAGCAGTGGCCTGGTCAACAGAAAACTATCCCAAGAGACAGGCAGGCATGGAACAGAAAACTCAGGATGATTTTCTTGCTCTTGACATCCAATTACTAAACAGGTTTGTTCTTCCCAAAATGTTCAATATCTCTTATTCCTTTTAAAAAGGAAATACTCAATTGTCCAGGAGACAGTATGGCTCACTTGTAATTCAGCATTGCAAATTCCATAGCAAGAAAAGGGTTTAGCCATTCTGAAAATTGGCCAGCAATTTAGCAATATTCCCTTCTGGATGGTTAGACTGTGACGGGATATGGCCTAACAATTGGCAAAAAGAAAATAAACACATTGTTGTTGGGTTTCACTTTGGCCACAAAACCTTCAACAATTCAACTGTCAACAATTCTTTGGATTGTGCCTATTCAGTAATAATATCCACTAGTAGCTAGTAAATATGTATAATACTTTAAAATGGAAATAGTAAACTCACATATACTCCAAATAGTTATTAGTTATTTAATAGTTATTTCACAAAAGTGAAAATAACGAGCATTTTCAAAATAAAAAATAAAATCCAGGAGAAGTCAATTAAAAACAGAGAATGAGGGACATTATTTATAGTTGAATACAAATTCTAGTTCAATTGGATCCCCTGGATGTATCAGGAATGAATCTCTAAGTGATGTGATAAATAAAATCTGGGTCTACTTGACCTCTGAAATGTTAATGTGTGAACTGGCCAGGAAAATGATGGTATTTCTTTGGAAGAATTTTTGCTGAATGAGTTTGTTGCAGGAAAGAATAGGTCCTATGTCACAGACTCACAAAGACATGCAGATGTGAATATCTTCAGATAGTTTCCTATCTATACAAGCAAAATCAGCAACTTCCAATTTTAAAAACCTTGATAGTGAAGAATGCCAACAAAGTGTTCTTCAACTTTTTATACCCAAGAACTGGAACCTGTTCTACTTACTGGTCCATAGACCAGCAATTATAACAAGATGCTAGATCAGTGGTTTCTTCTATTTCTACACCTGTGGTCTGGCACTGGATCAGTGGTTCAGTGGCTCAAGAACATTAGAACCAGGGCCGGGCAGTGGCACTGGAGGTAAGGTGCCTGCCTTGCCTGCGCTAGCCTAGGAACGAACCGCAGTTCGATCACCCAGTTTCCCATATGGTCCCCCAAGCCAGGAGCGACTTCTGAGTGCATAGCCAGGCGTAACCCCTGAGCATCACTGGGTGTGGCCCAAAAACCACAAAAAAAAAAAAAAAAAGAACATTAGACCCGAGGTCCTCAAGGATTTATCAGAATAGTTAAATGTTTGTGTAGCAAGTTTTGTTCTAGATATGTGTGTGCTCAAGGCAAAACTTTCTTTTCTAAGGAGTGGTTTACTTCCTCTTTCTAAAATACTTTTTGATAGCATAGTAGCTCCTTTTATATCACCATTGGAATACAATATTCCCCACATTTTAATTTCAACAATAGAATGTGAAATAAAAGGCAAAAACTGAGTATATGTAAGTATTATGAAAAAAGAGAATTCATTAAATTAAATGACTTAACATGAACTCCTCACTCTTTTTAAAACATCAGTTTTTTGTTTTTTTTTTTTAATTTGGGACCACACATCTGACACTTCTAGTGTGGTGATTGGAGGACCACACAGTGCTAGGATCAGTCCAGAGCTCCCACATAAAAAAGTATGTGCTCCAGTCTTTTGGGCTATTTTTTTTTTGGTCTCAATCTTTCTTCTTATCTTTTCTTTTTTTGGGGGGGGGCACACCCGGCGATGCTCAGGGGTTACTCCAGGCTATCTGCTCAGATATAGCTCCTGACTGGCACAGGGGACCATATGGGACACCAGGATTCGAACCAACCACCTTTGGTCCTGGATCGGCTGCTTGCAAGGCAAACACCGCTGTGCTATCTCTCTGGCCCAATCTCTCTTTTTCTAAGAGAACATTTTATTGAAGTATATAGTTGATCCACACAAAGTTCTCATCATTTATAAAATTTAAGTATAAGTATATATCTGTGAAAACATCATTTGATATAAGCATATCTATCACTTTAGAAACTTCCCTCATGACCTATTGTTATTAGTACTTCATGATAAGAGCATTTAACCTAAGGCCTAGCTTGACAATTTTTAGTTTTTGAACCATATCCAGTGGCATTTAAGATTTATTCCTGGCAGTGTTCAAGAAATAATATGGGATACCATGGTCAACGGTATGCAAGGCAAGCACCCTGCACCAATGTACTACTCTCTGTTGCCTTCTTTTATTTGTTTATTTATTTATTTATTTATTTTGGGTCCCCTCCAGCAGTGCTCTGGGGTTACTCTTGGCTCTATGCTCAGAAATCGCTCCTGGCAGGCTCAGGGGACCACATGGTATGCTGGTATTCGAACCAACCGTCCTTCTGCATGCAAGGCAAATGACCTACCTCCATGCTATTTCTCCAGCCCCTCTCTGTTGTCTTCTTGGCAAACAACTAAGCAAGTCCACAATGAAATTTTGTAAAATATTGGCACTGTACTTTAAATTTACCTCTAGGTCTTAGTATTCTTGTAAAGCTAACACTGATAACATCAATTAATGCTTCCTAATGTCCCTCTTCCCACTGCGTTGATTCTATTGTCTGCTATTCTTTTAGTCTATCTCAATAAGTAGTCTGATAAATACTTAGCATAATGCCCTCCAGGTTCATTTCCAATTTCTCTAAACAAAAATAGACCGAAAAATAAAACTCCTTCACCTTTTATATTCCCCTTGTCTCCTCCACAGCCTGTCTCTATGACGGACATGTTTCTTCTTCTTCTCCCTCTCTCTCTCTCTCTCTCTCTCTCTCTCTCTCTCTCTTCCACTTTTTAGACATTGTGGTTTGCAATATTGTTACTGAGCAGGTATCATGTATATGACTTGACCTCCTTTCCACACCCAGTTCAGAGTGAACATTTCCACCTATCATTGCCATAGCGGTTTCTTCACCCTGCAGATTTTTCTCTTAGGCAGAAATCCCAAACTTTGATTTTGTGTTGGGGGTCACAAAAAAGGCTATGAAATTGACTTTAATGAATTAAAAGAAAAATATTGCCATATGTAGCATCAAGCATGCTGTAAAGAGTTTTTTGCTGAGTAAATAAAGACAGATCAGAAAGCCAAATGCTGAAAAATATATTGTGTGTGAAAACTAAAATAGTCAAACTGAAAGGAATAAAGTAGAATGCAGTTTCCAGGAACTTTGAGGAGGTTGATATAGGGAGGCATTATGGTAGAAAGATCCAGTAAATTCTGGAGATCCAATGAATAGCGATTTACCTATAATTATTAACATCCTATAGTATACTTGAAATTTTGCTAAATAGATATCATAAGGGTTCTCACCACAAAAAAGAAAAACATGTTAGCTTTTAAGGTCATGAATATGTTAGCTCATTTTGGAAGAATTAATTCATGATGCATATGTTATATGAAATTTACAAACCTTAAATACATGGGCATACAACAAATAGTTGTCAAAAAGGGATGACATGAACATGATTTCTCCTCTAATTTTTATTATAACACCATGAATTACCAAATTGTTCATAACACAGTCATTTCAGGCATTGAATGTTTCAACGCTAATCCTACCACCAGTGTAACCTTCCCTTCACCAGCATCCCCAATCTCCCACCCACCACCATAACCTGCCAATGCAGGCATAGATTTGCTTCATTTTGAGTGTTCAGCACAAAGGCAAAGGAATTAACAAAATTTATCAAAACATTCAGAAATTATCCAAACAAGAACAACACAGGGCAGTTTGAAATTATTCTGATCTCTCTTCAAGGTGTGCCCCCCACAGAAAACCAAAACCAAACTAAAATAAAACAAAAACATAGTTTGAAGTGCTGGAGAAAAAGTGCAAAAGGTATGGCCCTTACCTTGCATGTAGATAAAATGGGTTTGATCTCTGGTACCTCATATGGCCCACTTCCCAACTAAGAGCCAATTTATAGACCCTGGGTACTTCTGGATGTGCCCCAAAACTGAAATACAATCAAAACAAAAAAATGACTCAAAATTCAAAAAAGTAAAAGTTTGGGTGGGGAGATAGCACAGCGGTAGGGTGTTACGCAGCCAATACAGGATGGACTATGATTCGAATACCGGCATTCCATATGGTCCCCAGAGCCTGCCAGGAGCAACTTCTGAGTGCAGAGGAGTAACCCCTGAGTGCTGCCAGTTGTGGCCCCAAAACAACAATAACAACAACAAAGTAAAAGTTTTAGTCACTACAATTATATCAATTAAGAATAATTTTTTTTATTTTTCGGTTTTTGGGCCACACCCAGTGATGCTCAGGCGTTACTCCTGGCTATGCGCTCAGAAGTCACTCCTGGCTTGGGGGACCATATGAGAAACTGGGTGATCGAACTGCGGTTTGTTCCTAGGCTAGCGCAGGCAAGGCAGGCACCTTACCTCCAGCGCCACCGCCCGGCTAAGAATAAATTTTATGGATCAAAATTATTTAGAAATCTAATATTTACCATAATGTAAATAGAGGATTGAAAATATGAATTAATTTTAATGCTCTATGCCTATGATGTATTTTAGTCCTAAATAGAAATGTTTCTAGTGATGTGCCTTGAGTTATTTTCACTTTGTGTTTGGTAATACCATAGAATGTCAATATTTGTTTGTTTTTGAGTTATATCTAGCAGTGCTCAGGGCTTAAGTTATGGAAGGCTTGGTATTTTTAAGGGAGTTATATGGGATGCTGGGTATCAAATCCAGGTCAACTGTATACAAGGCCCTACAGCTGTACTATTCCTCCAGCCCTAGTTAGTCTATTCTTGAAAGTAGAGGAAGGAAGATCATCTTGGAGATCAATCCCCAAAAAAGTTTAAGAGCAAAGGGTTCTCTCAATTAGAAACTCTTATGTCAAATTCAGAAGCAGTTACCCTGGGAGCTTAAGAACCCTTGCTAGTACTGTGGGGTGATCGAGTTGGAGTTGGTGGAAACTAATATGTGGAGAAAATTATTAACCAATGCTAGATTTCCTGAACGGCATTATGGCATTGCTGTAAGAACGTGGCCCCCCTTTCCTACCTGTTTTGTCCTATTAAACCATTTACTGAAAAACCCCAACTTGACTGGAGTCCTTCCTGAGCAAGGAAGGCGTGGTTGTTACAGATCAGAAATACAATCATTCAATGTATTCCTCCCTTATGTTTTTATACATCTAGAATAATTTGTAGGCTAGAAATAAATTACTAAATTATCATGGGTTCTTAATGTGGAAAATAATTCAAGTCTTGCTGAAATCTTCAGGAAAAAATGCTCTCACTTCTTATTTATTTTTCAAAACATTACCGACTTCCTCTAGAACAAATCTGAATCAATGTCTATTTTCAACAACTTCAAGTCTTTCTAGACAAGTTAGGGTCTAGTGCAAAAGAGTTTTATTACAGTGACTAGTGATCAGGAAGGTCAGAGTTACTAATGATTGCTGCTGAAAAGATGAATTGAAGGACATGATGAAGACCAACCCTGGATAAGAGACTGTTCTCTTCCGGTTCCTTAGTTCCCCCAGGTCACAATACAGACTAGGCAAAAGGTCAGGGCTGAAGTGCATATTGGGTGGGTTTACTGTGCCTTCTCTTACTGTACAGTCAGTGTAAAGCCTTTGGTAAGTACTGGGAAGCCGTCCGTGTCCATTTTTATTCTCACCTTATGGCCAACTTAGTCCCTGAGTATAAACAACTGTGTGTGTAAAAAGTTGGAGGTACTGCCAACTGAAGAATTTCTGGTCAAACATAGTATTCATATTTTCCCTTCCTTATCTTTCTTTTGTTTCAATTTTGCTAGCTATTTTAAAAATATTCACCTCTGATCTATGTCATGGTTGTTATGTTGTATTTGATTAAAATTTTCTGGTGCTAACACTTTCACTCTACTTAAGTCTCAAAATACCTCTTTGCTGTAAGACTGCAATCAAGTTCTAATCATTTTTAAAAAAGAAATAAAGTAAGATCCTCTGGAATTGGCCAGCTTGATAAGATAGTGTACAATTTCTAGTTTATAACTGTACATAGGCTTGTTTTGGGTGGAGATTTGCTGAGGCTTAAACACAGGGCCTCATATATATATGCCATATATATATATGCCATATATATATATATGGCATTTGTCCCTTAGTGGTTAAAAAAAAGCCCCATAGCCTGTTAACTTATTTTAATTAAGAATAAATGATTTTCAAAGTTAGCTCATGGCTGAAATGATCAAATTAAAAGCCTCTGTGCAATGATGTTTTTTTCTTGAAATATTTTGGGTGGTCAGTTAACTTACAAACTTATATTAAATTGTGGGTTTGATCAATGTACCATTTTACTGGCATAACTATGT
>PVKC010019098.1:0-19284 GCA_004027635.1 Crocidura indochinensis
AACTTAAACTAATATGCACATACATGGAAATGTAAAAACGTACTATGCCTTCAAAATTTAAGGAGTTACATAAATTTTATGGCTTTAGAATGCTTGATGTGCTACTAAGAAATACGTATTGCAATCTGGGGACTTGAGGGACAAAGTAATTGTACATGGGTTCTGTTTTATTTTTCTTAATATTCTTTGGTCAAAAATTCATTGTTAAGATATCAGCAATGGGACTTATGTGAGTTCTGTTTATGGGTGATAATCTTTCCATTGTAACTTATTTGTCCTCTTTCTTTGCATCTTTGTCCTCATAATTAAAAATAAAAAATTAAAAAACAAAACAAAACAAAAAAAAAACCTATGTTGTCTTTTTTTTTTTTTTTTGGTTTTTGGGTCACACCCAACAGTACTCAGGGGCTACTCCTGGCTCTACGCTCAGAAATCACCTCCAGTAGGGTCGGGGGACCATATGGGATGCCGGATTCAAACCACCGTCCTTCTACATGCAAGGCAAACACATTACCTCTATGCTATCTCTCCAGCCCCAGATTACTTGATTTATTTAATATGAAATGTTCAATTATTTTCTCAGTCCCATTTGTATGGAATTATCCATGAGGGTTACATTTTATATTCTTTGGGGGAAAGGGCTACACCTTGAAAGGGCTCAGGAGTTACACCTTACCTCTAAGCTATATCTCTGGCCCCTGTCTTTTTCAACAACCATTTCTTCCCCTTTTTTTGCTGTTGTTGTAATGACAGGAGTTGTGGTGCTCACAGTCACACTCTTGAGTTGAGGTTTTCACAAACATTATGGTAGAAGTGTTTGCCAGGACCCTATCCTCACATATCTCTTTTAATCTTTAGTTACAATAGTTGCCTACCCCTGGCTACAGTGCTCTGGTGAGCACACACTTCCTGGATATTTCTAAGCTCTTCTATTACTTTATCTCTCTCTCTCTTTTCTTTTTTGGTTTTTCGGGCCATACCCATTTGATGCTCAGGGGTTACTCCTGGCTAAGTGCTCAGAAATTGCCCCTGGCTTGGGGGGACCATATGGGACGCTGGGGGATCGAGCCGCTGTTCTTCCTTGGTTAGTGCTTGCAAGACAGACACCTTACCTCTAGCGCCACCTCGCCGGCCCCTACTTGATTTCTTTAATATGAAATGTTTAATTATTTTCTAAGTCCCATTTATATGGAATTATCCATGAGGGTTACATTTTATATTCTTTGGGGGAAAGGGCCACACCTGAAAGTGCTCAGGAGTTACAACTGGCTCTGCAGAAATTACTCCTGGCAGGCTCAGGGGACCATATGGGATTTTGAGGATCTAACCTGAGTTGGCAATGTGAAAGGTAAACACCCTACCTGCTGTGCTTTTGCTCTGGCTCCACATTTTATATTCTAAACTTATAAAACACAAATTAAGATTTATTCCAGTTCAGTTTCAATATCATCCCCAAATCTCTTCTCCTTTATCTTCCTCTCTAGTAACTGAAAGCACAGAATTCCATATTTATACGTAGTGTATTAAGACATAAATGAATGATTTGGGGACTCCCAAGCAGGGCTCAGAGGTCCAAAGGTCACTTTTCATTATATTAGGCCCAGTTGTGTGGCTCTGATGGTTGTCAAGGGTTTCCAGGACTACCTGGAGGTCTCAGAAGTTCACATGTTACCAGGGATTGAACCCAAGGCCTAGTGTATGTTATTCATATATTCCAGCTCTTCAGTGACTCTCTGGTCTCTGAGCTAATAAATTATTGAAGTACATTCAAATTTTAATAATATATAAAAAGGTAAAAAGGTAAAGGTATAAAAATTGTAATAAAGCATTGATAAAATAATACTAGCAGACTGGAAAAATAATACAGTGGGTCAGAATTTAGGTAGCACATAACTAACCCTAGTTTGAAACACAGCACCTACCTGCAAATGGATCCCTGAGAATTGTCATTAGTGACCCCTGAGTACTGAATCATGAGTCACCCTTGAACATAGAGCCAAGAGTAACCTTTAAAAAGATCTGGTTGTGAGGGGCTGGCGAGGTGGCGCTAGAGGTAAGGTGTCTGCCTTGCAAGCGCTAGCCAAGGAAGGACCGTGGTTCGATCCCCTGGCATCCCCCAAGCCAGGGGCAATTTCTGAGTGCTTAGCCAGGAGTATCCCCTGAAGAATCAAATGGATGTGGCCCAAACAAACAAACAAACAAACAAACAAAAAAGATTTGGGTGTGGCCCAACTATCCCTATTTCTACTGGGTCCAATACATACTAAAATAAATTCTTAATGCCCAAAGTATATCATTGTCTATGCATTTACCTTCTTATGATATTTTTTCATATGACTGCAAGTCACTGCATTTCTGATGAGGAATCTGTTGAAAATTTGGCCGGATCCCTCTCATATGTGATGAGTCACTTTTTCACTATTTCCAACATATTCACTGCCTTTGACTTTTGACAGCTTGATTATAATGTTTCTTCATGTGGCTCTTGTTTGGTTTATCCTATTTGGTTTTGTTGAACTTCTTATAATTTTAAATCTACGTCTTTTACCACCTTTAGGGATCTGGGGTTATTATTCTTTAAATATTTCCTCTGTCCCTCTCATCTCTCTCTACTCCCACAACCCCATATGCTAGTTCACTTGATGCTATCTCATGGGTCCCCAAGTCTGTTCACTTAATTAAATCTCTTTTGTGTTCCTCAGTTTGCTATTTTTCACCATGCCATGTTTAGGCTTGCTGGTTCTTCTGACAGCTCAACTATGTCTTTAAATTCCTCTAGCAAAAATTTTATTACCACTCAAGTCTTTGCCTAGGAGTTGCAAGCCTTCAATAGACTCAAGAGTTCAAAACATTTGGGGCTGGAGAGGTAGCACAGTGGTTAGTGTGGGACATTGGCCAATCCTGGCTCGATTTCAGTACTTCATTACCCACCAAGAGTAATCCTTGAGTGCAGAGCTAGGAATAAATTTTGTGCACCATTGAGTGCACTCCTATCCCTCAACTCCCTACACAAAAGTTTCCAAAATAGTTACTTTAGACACATCATGTAAATACAATTGCTATCTAGAAGGGGAACCAGATTCCTAGGGTTTCCTACTATGTCATCTTCCCCAGTGTTTCAATAAGTAGGAATAAAGAGATAGTGTAGGAGGTAAAGCATTTGCTTTATATGAGAGATATAAATACATGAGAGAGGGCTGAAGAAATAGCACAATGGTTGGGCATTTGCCTTGCATTTGCAGCTGACCCAGGACAGACGTTGGTTAGAGTCCAGGCATCCCATATGGTCCCCCGTGTCTGCCAGGAGCGAGTTCTGAGCACAGAGCCAGGAGTAACCCCTGAGTGACAGTGGATGTGACCCAAAACCCAAAAATAAATAAATAAATAAATACATGAGAGATATGTGAGTGGCTACCACTTTGGCACCATCCTGAGCATCACCAGGGATCACTTCCAAGCAGCAGTAGCCCCAAGCACTGCTGGGCACGGCGTCTCAACCCAACCCAACCCAATCAAAATAAGGTCTCAATAACTTGCCAAAAAAATTCCTTTCATTATGAAGATCATATTCAATGCATACTAATTGCTATATCCTGTGGATTAGTAAGAATTATCCCAATTTTAAAACCAAGAAAACTGAGCTTCAGGATACAAGTAAAAAGTTAATTTTTTTGTTTTAGGATGCTCAGTTGTGATGCAGTAAGTACTGGAACTAAATTTTTCTTACCCAAAGAGCTCCATCCATAAGCCTTAATCAACTCTGTGAATCAATAATAATGTATTTACAAAAACTAAAAGTTTGACCATGGGCTAAAGAGTTGTAAAGTGGGTAGGGAGCTTGCCTGGCATGTGGCTGATCCAGATTTGATCCCTAGAATAGTCCCCCAAGGACTGCCAATAGTATAGAGTCAGGAATAACCCCTGAGCATTGACAGATGTGACCTAAATAAAGAAGGAGGAGGAGGAGGAAGAAAGAAGAAGGAAGGAGAAAAGAAGAAGAAGAAAAGAAGAAGAAGAAGAAGAAAGAGGAAAAGAAGAAGAAGAAAAGAAGAAGAAAGAAGAAAAGAAGAAAGAAGAAAGAAGAAAAGAAGAAAGAAGAAAGGAGAAGAAAAAAGAAGAAAGAAGAAAAGAAAGAAGAAGGAAGAAGAAGAAGGAAGAAGAAGAAGGAGAAGAAGAAGAAGGAGAAGAAGAAGGAGAAGGAGGAGGAGGAGAAGAAGAAGAAGAAGAAAGAAGAAGAAGAAGAAGAAGGAAGAAGAAGAAGAAGAAGAAGAAGGAAGAAGAAGAAGAAGAAGAAGAAGAAGGAAGAAGAAGAAGAAGAAGAAGAAAGAAGAAGAAGAAGAAGAAGAAGAAGAAGAAGAAGAAGAAGAAGAAGAAGAAGAAGAAGAAGAATGATGATGATGATGATCTGGGGCCTGGAGAGATAGAATGGAGGTTCGCCTTGCATTCAGAAGGACGATGGTTCAAATCCCAGCATCTCTTATGGTCCCCCAGCCTGCCAGGAGCAATTTCTGAGCGCAGAGCTAGGAGTGACCCCTGAGTGCTGCTGAGTGTGACCCAAAATCAAAACAAAAGTGTGTTCTAAACAGTGAGAAGATATTTAAGAGTTTGGAAAGTGAGGGCCCGGAGAGATAGCACAGCCGCGTTTGCCTTGCAAGCAGCTGATCCAGGACCTAAGGTGATTGGTTCAAATCCTGGTGTCCCATATGATCCCCTGAGTCTGCCAGGAGCTATTTCTGAGCAACAGCCAGGAGTAACTCCTAAGCACCGCTGGGTGTGGACCAAAAACCAAAACAACAACAACAAAAAAAAAGAGTTTGGAAAGTGATATATAAATATATGAGATATCTATGAGAAATATGTGATATATATGAGATAGCTATGAGAAATACATGAGACATATAAGAAATATATGAGATATATGAGAAACATGAGCAATATGTATATATGAGACACATATGTGAGATGTATATGATAAATATATGATATATGAAAAATAGATTATATATTCTCATTGCTACAGCTTTGGGATAACATCTCTTACTTGCTCTGTTTAAAAAAATCTTGGTTTTTGGGCCACACCCATAAGTACTCAGGGTTTACTTCTGATTCTTCACTCAGAACTCACTCCTAGCAGACTCGGGGGACCATATGGGATATCAGGGATCCAAGCTGGGTTCGTCCCAGATCTGTTCTGGGTCTGTCCCGGGTCGACCACATGCAGGGCAAACACCCTTTTGCTGTCCGGAGCTATCACTCTGACTTCTCTCTGTTCAAATTTTAAAATACAAATAAGGAGATGGCCACCAGTAAGGAAGTCATCTTTCTTATGCCCGCCAGCAGTTCTGTTCACCTATAAGAGAGAAAATGAGACAGGCAAGAAATTAGAAACTTGCATGTTAGCAACCAAAGATCAGATGCCAAACTGGTTTGAAGGAAGTAAACATCGACTACACATCAACTCTCTGGGAAGGCCCTGATTTTTCCAGGAGGTAGTTTTTGCTTGTTTGTTTTTGTTATTTGCTTTTTGGGCTACACCCGGTGATGCTCAGGGGTTACTCCTGGCTACGTGCTCAGAAATTGCTCCTGGCTTAGGGAACCATATGGGATGCTGGGGGATTGAGTCATGGTCCGTCTTAGGTTAGTGCGTGAAAGGCAAACACCCTACTGCTTGCACCACTGCTCTGGCCTCCCCCAGAAGGTAGATTTTAAGATGAATATACAAATTTTTTCAGAAGTTAGGGTGCAACCTCTAAATTCACACACACTAATTTAAAGTATGAAAGTGTTAGTGAAAAAACATGTCAATTACATTAAAATTTTTTGTTTGTTTGTTTTGTTTTATGGCCACACCTGGTGATGCTCAGGGGTCACTCCTGGCTATGTGCTCAGGAATCGTTCTTGGCTTGGATGACCATATGGGAAGCCAGAGGATTGAACCGTGGTCCGCCCTAGGCTAGCGCATGCAAGGCGCTACACCACCTACACCTACACCTACACCACTGCTCTGGCCCCCAATTATACTAAAATTTTTATCATTTTAAATTAGGTTGTAGAAAAACACATAGAAAAGCAACAACATGAGGAGAAGGAAAAAACTGAGGGGAAGAAGAGGAACACAAATATAAAAGGATGGGAGACATGGGCCAAGTGATCTTAGGTGCACTGGTGGCGTTAAAAAAGGACAGAACAGGGGCCCGGGAGATAGCATGGAGGTAAGGCGTTTGCCTTTCATGCAAAAGGTTCGAATCCCGGTGCCCCATATGGTCCCCCGTGCCTGCCAGGAGCAATTTCTGAGCATGGAGCCAGGAGTAACCCCTGAGCACTGCCGGGTGTGACCCAAAAAATCCAAAAAATAAAAAATTAAAAACATTAAAAAAGAAAAAGAAAAAGGACAGAACTTAAAACCCATAAATAGGTTTTAAGAAAAATGAAAGATATTCTTGCAATAATAAATTTCAAACACAAAAGAGAAGAGGGCTGGAAGTTACAGCCCACCTCATGAAGCTCACTACAAACAGGGATGAGTTTAGTTAGAGAAATAACTATATTGTGAACTATCCTAACAATGAGAATGTTTGAGGGAAATAGAGCCTGTCTAGAGTACAGATTGGGTAGGGTGGGGAGGAGGGAGATTTGGGACATTGGAGATGGGAATGTTGCACTGGTGATGGGTGGTGTTCTTTACATTGCTGAAACCTAAGCACAATCATATATGTAATCAAGTTGTTTAAATAAAATATATATTAAAAGAAAAAGGGCATACTAAATTTCCCAGCCAAAGGCAACAAAATGGCATTAAGAGACCCAAACTTTAACAATCTAAACTTCAAATAGGCCTGTTATACTGGCAGGCTGTGAGTCATGGTATGTGGCATGGGATGCACTTGGGGAACATTGGTGGAGTGGGGTGGACACTAGTGGTGGGACTGACCCTGATTCATTGTATGTCTGCAACTCAACTATGACGTTTAAATAAAATATTAAAAAAAATGAAGGCATGTTCTTTACATGACCGAAACCTAATCACAATCATATATGTAATCAAAATGTTTAAATAAAGGAAAAAATTTAAAAAAATGATATAACTGTAAGACATTATGTAAAATCCTACAAGATGTTATATGTTTATATAATAAACATGTAAGATATAAAATGTTTATATAACTGTAAAATGTAAGATGACATTCTGGAGTTATATATATTATTGTTATTAAAATAACTGAGTGTTTGCATTTAAAAAAAACAAGAAACAAAATCGGTTGCTTCTAGACACTAGTGTTCAATATAGAGTTGATGATTCAATGGTATATGTTTTTCAGTACAGTTAAAATTTAGAACTTAGCCTGGAATTTCAATGCTTAATAATCTTTTTCTTCCTTTCTTCCTTCCTTTCTCTCCTCATTCTTTCTCTCTCCTCTTTCCTTCCTTCCTCCCTTCCTTCCTTCCTCCTTCCTCCCTTCCTTCCTTCTCCTCCCTTCCTTCCTTCTCCTTCCTTCCTTCCTTCCTTCCTTCCTTCCTTCCTTCCTTCCTTCCTTCCTTCCTTCCTTCCTTCCTTCCTTCCTTCCTTCCTTCCTTCCTTCCTTCCTTCCTTCCTTCCTTCTTTCCTTCTTTTTGTTTCTGTGCCACACCTAGTAACTCTCAGGGATTACTTCTGGCTCTATGCTCAGAAATTGCTCCTGGCAAGCTCAGGGGACCATATGGGATGCTGGGATTTGAACTACTATCCTTCTGCATACAAAGCAAATGCCCTACCTCCATGCTATCTCTTCGGCCCTAACAACTCCTTTTTATTTCATTTCATTTCATTACATTTCATTTCATTTATTTATTTATTTTTGTTTTTTGGTTCACACCTGACAGCACTCAGGAGTTACTTCTGGCTCTATGCTCAGAAATCGCTCCCTGCAGGCTCGGGGGACCATATGGGATGCCAGGATTTGAACCACAGTCCTTCTGCGTGCAAGGCAAACACTTTACCTCCATGCTATCTCTCCAGCTCCAAAAAAACCCACTTTTGTGGCAACACAACCATACTTTCTTTTTTTCTTTTTTGGTTTTTGGGTCACACCCGGCAGTGCTCAGGGGTTACTCCTGGCTCCATGCTCAGAAATTGCTCCTGGCAGGCACGGGAGACCATATGGAGCACCGGGATTCGAACAGATGACCTTTTGCATGAAAGGCAAAGGCCTTACCGCCATGCTATCTCCCGGGCCCCCATACTTTCTTATTTGAATTTGGAGTTCACACAATCACACAGATTTTGTGAATAAAGTTCACACAGGGAACAGGCATGAAAACTGGCATAATCACATATTGACATAGTATATAGTATATGAATTATTGCTGTATATACTGATATAGTATATGAATGATTACTGTAGATCTAGCCTACCTACCTGTTGGGTTGCCTTCAGCTATAAAATTGTTAAATTTGGAACCACTAATTCTAATTCCAGAATTTCTAATTTTTTCAAGAAAACACAAAAATTAAAGAGCCAGAGTAGTAGCACAGCTGGTTCAATAGTGTCCTGGGTTCAATTCCCGGCATCCCATATGGAGTGATTTCTGAATGTAGAGTCAGGAGTAATGCCTGACTTGCTGAGTATAGCCCAGAAACAAAAAATATTTTTTATATTAATACTCCTGATTATAGATGTTGACTTAAATGTAAATGAACAAGTGACCAAACTATTTGAATTAAATAAAATATGACTTCCAGATACCAATTGTTTTCTCTTTGGGTCAGATCATGAGGCAAGATATTTATTTCCTCCTGGTGGTTGTTTATTCCTCAATATTAATTTTTTAAAATATAAAAATCTGGGGCCCGGGAGATAGCATGAAGGTAAGGCGTTTGCCTTTCATGCAAAAGGTCATCAGTTCGAATGTGGTCCCATATGGTCCCCGGTGCCTGCCAGGAGCAATTTCTGAGCATGGAGCCAGGAGTAACCCCTGAGCGCTGCCGGGTGTGACCCAAAAACCAAAAAAAAAAAATCTTTACTTAAGCACAATGATTATAAATTATTATGTTTGTAGTTGGGTTTCAGTCATAAACTGAATACTCCTCCCCTTCACCAGTGCAACATTCCCATCACCAATGCCCCCTCCTCCCCTGCCCCTTCCTGTATTCATGACAGGCACTCTACTTCTCTCATTCTTTATCAATACTAATTTTTGTGTTAAGACATAGAGTGATATAGTAGTCTTGAGTATTTGGCTCGTTTGTGTGAGGAACATGGTCCTGCTGAGTGGGCAAATTGCCCACTTCCAATATTTCCATGCCAATACTTCTTTCACTGACACCCATGTACTAAGTAAAATTCAGCACGGAAATGAAAGGTAGTGATTCAAATACTGAATGACTATTGAAAAATGTGATCTTTGTTGGAATATCAGTACAATATCAGGTTATTTTAAGGCACATGTCGCATGTTATCAAATATTCAGGGTGTGTGCTGGGCATAGCTCAGAGATCACCAGAAACATTGGGTAATTATTTGGGGCCCTCGTGACGCAGGATTGGGCATCTGGACCCATGACTCACTCGAGCAGCTGTCCAAATTTCCCTGCTGGCGCTAAAAATGGCGATCTCATTTTCTCATCTGTCAAAAATGGGGGGAGGGGTGTGTGTGAACAATACTACCTGCCTCGTAGGACTGTAAAAATTGAATGTCCTCTGCAGATGTTGGTGGGAGGTTATGGGGAGTTCTGTGTTCATTGTGCCCCAAAGCTCATTTCCAAGATGGGCAGGTAAGACTGGCTTCTTCGAGGGCTGGAATGATAGCACAATGGCAAGGCATTTGCCCTGTACACGGCTGACCTGGGATGGACCCGGGTTTGATCTCTGGCATCCCATACGGTCCCCCAAGCTTGCCAGGAGTGATTTCTGAGTGCATAGCCGGGAATAACCCCTGAGTCCTGCCGGTGTGACAACCATCCCCCCCAAAACAATAAAAAACAAAACAAAAACAAAAAGACTGGCTTCTTCTATTCCGGGCATCTGAGGAAGTCCTGCCCAGCCACGACCAATGCTGAGATGGGGTGTGGCTCTTCCCCGACTTCCTCATTCTGTCCTTGAAGGTTGCTTTCTTCTACTTAATTAATATTTCACATATATAAAATATTGGGAACAGAAAATGTGAGGGGTACAGTGAGAGTACAGGACAGTGACTTGGGCTGGTTTCCACTCCTACCCCAAAGTAAAACACTTGGCACAGAAAAGATGTCTCTTCTTGAAGGGAATCTAAATGCTATTTTGGAATGGAAAATTACAGAAGGCTTTTAGGAAAAGCAGATTATGAAGACTAGAAAGGGCCTTTCTATAGACTTTTCTTTGATTTTTTTTTAAAAATTGGGAGACTGCAGTAATAAAAATATTGCTTAAGATTCCAAACAAAAACCACAAACTCAGGAATTTTCCAAAAAGTAATATATAAAAATTCACCTAATTAAAATATCTTATTGGAGCCAAAGTAATAGTACAGCAGGTAAGGCGCTTGCATTGAACACAGTCTACCTGGCTGGGTTCCATCCCTGGTATTCCAATGGTCTCCTGATCCTGAATTTTCTAGAAAGGATTCCTGCCTGAGTACAGAGCCAGAAATAAACCCTGAGCATTGCCGGTATGGCCCCCAAAATCAAAACAACAACACCACCAAAAAATCTTATTGACACTTTCATTTCTTTCATAGTCAAATGTGATAATGTAAAGAAAACAAAAACCTCAGTCACTGCTAAAAATGAAAATATAGTATTTCTGTATTAAGACCTATTAACAGGAATAGAAAAACAAAGTATTAGATCCAAGTACAATGTGATCTACAAATGGCAAATTAATTTATAAATACTTTTATATTATTGAACCCATTATGATTTACATTTGGATTTCAGATATACAGTCAATCAGGGCTCTCCTACCACCAGTGTCAAGCTCTCTCCCTCCCCCAATGTTCCCAAAAATGTATCCTATACTACACCACCCTTTACTTTATAAATTTATGTGACATAAGTTATTTGATTAATAATTCATTTTGATGAAATGAATTAGGCCAGGAAAAAAAGTTACATGCTTAATCCAATGTGAAGATTTGTGGAGTTGCTCTTAAACTGTCTACAAATTTTTTTCACTTAGAAAATCACTTTTGGGGCCGGGTGGTGGCGCTGGAGGTAAGGTGCCTGCCTTGCCTGTGCTAACCTAGGACGGACTGCGGTGCGATCCCCCGGTTCCCCATATGGTCCCCCGTGCCTACCAGGAGCGACTTCTGAGTGCATAGCCAGGAGTAACCCCTGAATGTCACTTGGTGTAACCCAAAAACAAAAACAAACAACAAAAAAAGAAAATCACTTTCATTGTTTTATAATCAATCATGTTTCACATTGAATTTATTTAGATTATAGGTCAATTTTGTGTTTAGCTAGGTGGTAATGTTTAGAATGTTAGTTTTATGGTCCAGGGAGGATGGATTATAAAACTACATAAGACTTGAATCAGTTTAACAGGAAAAAAGAAAAATCAGATAATATCTGCTCCCTTTTTAGATCAATCAGGACATGTACAAAGATATATAAATATTTATACAGCCATGAGACATCATGAAATCATCTACCTAAAAGAACACTGGAAGCCACAGTGCAGGTTAATAACTATCCAAATAGTGTGGCATTTAATAAAAGAAATGAGAAAAATATTTGATTTATGCAGATACTCTAATGGAATATGGAGAGCAGCTGAGCAAGTTAGACTGTTAGAACAGATGGAAACTTCGCCCACAATAACCTTAGCAAAATCCTTAGTGTCTTCTTGGAAAATTTTGAAACCATCTATTACTTCAATTTTTTTTTTTGGGAAAGAGAGCAGTATTATGAAATGAGTTTGGATAACATTGGCTACAGTCCAACTTTTGCCGAAACAAGATGCTTATCTATATCCTGTCTGAAAGGCATTTATTTTTATTGGTAGAAGCTGTGCCAGATATTTAAGCCTCATCTTCTCAATAGGAAAAAAAAACTTTAGTCTCCTGAAGACTTTTAACCATATCTCAAGTAGCTACATATTTGTATTACCAAATGTACACATTTGTGTATAGAGAGGAAATAGAGTATAAAGATAAAATAATGAAATAAAGAATTATGAAAAAAATCTATAAACATATTTATAGAAACAAAAAGGAAGACATGCGATTACTCTATTAATCATAAATACATTGTAATTTGTTCTATGGGAAGAATGATACCATTAGAATTCAAAATTTATTTTAATTAGAAATATATATGAAAATGCTGATTTACTGATAAAACAGCAAGTTTTTAAATTCAGTTGTAATTTGAGCACTGACCTTCACTAAGGGGAAGAATGATTTTAAAGAAGATAAAGAATCTTAGTTCAAACATGCAAAAGACTCTAATACTAGAAGAAACTATAAAAGTTGTATCTTTCTGAAGCCTATAGAAGGTTGTGACTGATAGCATGAAGACCATTACCTCCAAACTGGTCTTTTTTTTTGGGGGGGCACACCTGTTTGATGCTCGGGGGTTACTCCTGGCTAAGGGGGATTGAACCACAGTCCTTCCTTGGCTAGCACTTGCAAGGCAGACACCTTACCTCTAGCGCCACCTCACTGGCCCCCCCAAACTGGTCTTTAAGGAGTGTTTTCCACCTCATGGGAAAACCACCTGCGTGTCCACCTGAAAAGTTCATGCATTCTCTTCATATTTGTCTCTCTGTCTCTATCTCTCTCTTTTGTTTTTTGGCCACACTTGATGATGCTCAGGGGCTACTCCTATCTCTGCACTCAGAAATTACTCCTAGCAAGAGATAGCATGGAGGTAGGTCATTTACCTTGCATACAGGACAGTGATTCAAATTGTCCTGGCATCCCATATGGTCCCCCGAACCTGCCAGGAGTGATTTCTGAGCATAGAGTCAGGAATAACCCCTGAACACTGCCAGGTGTGACACTGCCCCCCCCCAAATACTCCTGGCAGGCTCAGGGGACCATATGGGATGCTGGGTTGGCAAATGTAAGGCAAATGCTCTTCCCAGTGTGCTGTCGCTACAGACCTCTTGAAGACATATTTAATCTCTCCCTATATGTGTGTATGCATCTTTGTATGCACATGCATATCTCCACTACATACATATATAAAATATCTACACATATTTCTCTACTCTAATAAAATTCTCTGAATATAAATATTTTACTTCACTATTTAAAATAGTCTTTGAAATACATGTTCTGAAAACTTCTAATTACACAAAAGTTTTATTTTTCTCATTTCTGATCACTCATCCATCTTCCTGCAGTTTTCATTGACTTGGCATTTTGCTAATTGGGAGTTTCATGTCATCTGCTACTCTAGACATTTCAGACACATGCTCACCTCTGAATCATCCATCAAATGATTTCATAGGCAATCCCTGGAGGCAATGTCTGGTGTCCTCCTTAGTTTAACTCTCCATCCAGTTGTAATGAGTTTGAAAGTGGAAATTAACAACTGAGATTCTGAGGAAGCACCATTCATTCATGTGAAGCAATAGTTTGGTGGGTAGGACACATGACCTGGTTTAGATTCCTGGCATCCCATATAGTCACTTAAACCCACCAGAAGTGCTCCTTGAGTTCAAATCCAGGAGTAAATGCTGCCGACGGCCAGCGTCTTTATACAGTTTCTTCTTCGTGGGTTTCGAGAGCCTTTCACGGGAGAGAGTGGGACATGGAGCAGATGGAAAAACGAAATATTATTGTAGAAATGAATTACCACACACGATGTATGGAGACTTGCGTCTATGAAGACGAAGACAAGTTTATTGATTCTGCTGAGTGACTTTTAAAGTTGAACTCTGGAATGCAGAGTAATTTTCTTGGGGGATAAAAGAAGATGGGAGCTGGTTGGAGGAGCACAATGGAAAAAGCTAGCTAAAATCTACATATTAAAGAACCAAATACTGAGGGTGAAAAGGAGTTTGTTGTGGGTTGGTTTTTGTTTTGGGTAAAGCAGAAGAAGCTAGGTAATTTTCAGGGAAGTGAGAAGTTTTTGAGTAAGCAGACTAGTAATTTTCAGAGAAGAGAGAAAATGTTTTAGAGTTTTGGGGAAAAACTGAAAATTGCTTTCATCCTGAGCTGAGTTTTGGGAAAAACAATAATCTTGGCACCAGGGTGGCACAGATCAGAGAGAACTGGTCAGTGAAAGAACTTTTGGTGGGAGTTTGACACTGTCCTCCTTTGTTAGAAGGAGAAATACTGAGGCCTGATTTCTAATGGTCAAAAATAAAGAGAGTATAGTCACAACCACGTTAGAATTAAATGCCAAACAATCCACACAAAAGGGTCAACTGATTGACTTCTCTTAGGCAGGCCTTTTTGGCAAAATAATTCCTTCTCAGGAGTGCAGTACACCTTGGAAGGCTAAGGAGCACTTCTGGTGTCTGCTCTTCCTGAGTGGGGAGTGACAAGTAAATCCTAAGTTTAGCTGGGTGTGACCCTAAAATAAAAAGAATAATTATTTTATTATTATTATTAATAATAATAATAAATTGAGTATTAAAGACAGCCTTGCAAAGTGAATTTTTCTTATATATGTAAGGAACATTTCTACAGAGAACTATGGGGAAGAAACAGAATCAACAAAAGAAATAGGATTATTTTAAAAAGTAAGTGGCCGGGAGCCAGGTGGTGGCGCTGGAGGTAAGATGCCTGGCTTGCCTGCTCTAGCCTAGGATGGACCGCGGTTCGATCCCCCGGTTTCCCATATGGTCCCCCAAGCCAGGAGCAACTTCTGAGCGCATAGCCAGGAGTAACCCCTGAGCAGAAAAAAAAAAAAAAAAGATCAAGTGTGGAAAAGAAAATAATATTTTTCTGCCTACACTCCAATGGTTTGTGCTTGCTCAATGAACTTTTTCACATAAAGTCAGAACTCATTTCTCCTATCCCCTTTTCTTCTATTTTTTATTTTTATTTATTTTTTGGTTTTTGGGTCACACCTGGCAGTGCTCAGGGGTTACTCCTGGCTCCACGCTCAGAAATTGCTCCTGGCAGGCATGGGGGACCATATGGGATGCCGGGATTTGAACCACCATCCTTCAGCATGCAAGGCAAATGCCTTAACCTCCATGCTGTCTCTCCGGCCCCTTCATTTATTTATTTATTTGTTTGTTTGTTTTGTTGTTGTTTTTTTTTTGGCCACACCTGTTTGATGCTCAGGGGTTACCCCTGGCTAAGCCCCTGTCTTAGGGGGGCCATATGGGGCGCTGGTGAATCGAACCATGGTCCTTCCTTGGCTAGCTCTTGTAAGGTAGACACCTTACCTCTAGCGCCACCTCACCGGTCCCGCTTCTTTTATTTTTTACTTAATGAAAATGCATCAGAGTCAAAGTGATAGTACAGTGGTAGAGCATTTGCCTTGCATGCAGCTGACCCAGGATGGACCTGGGTTTGATCCCTGGCATCCCATAGGGGTCCCTTGAGCCTACCAAGAGTGATTTCTGAGTGCAGAGCCAGGAGTAATCCCTGAGCACTGCCAGGTGTGGCCCCCAAACAAAACAAAAACAAAATGCACCACATAATTGACATAGTGATCATAATACATTTGTTTCCAGATAAGTGAAAGAAAAGTTACTGAAAAAATAGAAAGAAAAAACAAAATGGAAGAAAAAAGAGAAGAAAGAAGAAATAAGAAAATGTATAGTAGTAACTCATTTGTGAAAATTATTGTTTTACCAATAAAGTAATTAATGGCAAAAATTTTAGTAAACTCTTGTTTTTATATGTCCAGACTATTAAGTTTTGGGGGGGGTTCCTTTAGGATGAAAATATCAAACAAATGAAGTTGTTCAAAAATTCAAAACTACAGTACTGAATTTTAGGGGCATATGCTCAGCTGCAAGCCTCATGAAGAAGTCCTGGTTTGAACATGGTGGCTGCATATATGGGCATGGTTACAGCTGCCAGGCATTCTCAGAAAAAGGAAGATATGAGCTCTGCACTCAATTCAAATAAAACCCTGGTGATATTAGCCCAGCAACTGGCGGGCCTTAAGGGTGGTCAAATTGGCATGAGGCCTTGCAAGGAATTATATATGGTCAGTTATGAGGCAGGGCCATAGGGAAAACTGTAATACTGGGTGGGGGAAGAAGCAACCATGACTTCAATAGGGTGGGGGTTTGGCCCATCTTCTCCTGAGATGATCAGCTATGTGCTGTATGGGTTCTTTTAGACATACTTTTTTTTTGTTTATTTGTTTGTTTTTGTTTTTGGGCCACACCTGGTGACGCTCAGGGGTTACTCCTGGCTATGCGCTCAGAAGTCGCTCCTGGCTTGGGGGACCATATGGGAACCAGGGGATCAAACCGCGGTCCGTCCTAGGCTAGCACAGGCAAATCAGGCACCTTACCTCCAGCGCCACTGCCCGGCCCCAGGCATACTTTTTTTATGGCTTGGTTTACATCTCCGTTAAGGGAAAAAGTGAGTCTATGGAGCTGGTTTGAAATAGCAACTACGTTTTATTTTAATCCTCTTTCCTTTGTACAGTGATATTTTGGGGGAGGAGGGCACACTCGTGGTTCTCAGGGGTTATTCCTGGCTCTACACCCAGCAGGTTCAGGGGACCATATAAGATGTCAGGGATCAAATCCAGATCCACCGTGTGCAAGGCAAATGCCCTTTCCACTGTGCTATTGCTCTGGCCTATAAACAGTGAATTTTGAGCAGTTCTTTGCAATAAAATATTTTCCATGTTGATTTTTGTAGTATTTTAATATGCTTATTAAAGATAGCTAAAGACATGACATTGATAGAGCTGGTCTCATTAATATTCTTCTCACAAAATCAAATAGATTCTTTGGATAGAATTTCTTCTTAATGAAGCTAAATATATTTCCTTCATTCTGTCAAGTTTGTGCAAGCTTTTACGTGATCTGATACTCTATGAAAAATCATATCATTACCGTTATAAAGATGAGACTATCTCTTACCCTCATCCTTCACTAGCTTTTCTGAAGTCAATGAAAGGCAGAATATGGTTAGAGAGGGGCCGGAGAGATATCACAGTGGTAGGGCGTTTGCCTTGCATGTAGCCAGTCCTTAACAGATGGTGGTTCAATTCCCGGCATCCCATATGGTCCCCTGAGCCTGCCAGAGGCAATTTCTGAGCACAGAGCCAGGAGTAACCCCTGAGCACTACGGGGTGTGTCCCCACCCCAAAAGAATATGGTTAGAGAGATAAGACAGGTAGGTGTCTCTGAGAAGACAGTGTCTAAGAAAGCTAAAGGATGTCAAAGAGTCAAATTACATGGAGCAATAATAAAGGGCAAAATTAGGGACAGAGTAAAGAACAGTGGGTAGGGTGCTTGTCTTGTACCTGAACCAGTTGAATGCCTGACATCCCAAATGGTCCCTCAAGTCTGCCAGGAGTAATTTCTTAGGAGTAACCATGGCCCCCAAACAAAAACAAACAAAAAACAGAAGTGATTGAGAGAGGGAGTCAGGACTACTATCCTCCCTATATGGGAAAATGACCTAGAACAGCACTAGTTGCTTTTTTTTTTTTTAAGATGTAAATGCCTTTTTAATTAATAGACCAAACCCATTGAGGAAGTGGAGGAAACTAACCAAAAAAAGTGCAGGAGAAAAAGTGTAATCAGGCCAAGGAGTGAAATGGGAAGGAGTGAGAGTTTCAGGGGATGGGGTGACTCTATAAAGAACTTATGTCTGACACAAGGGAAAGCACAAACATGGAGACAGACCCCAGGCAGAGAAGACCCAAACTAGAGAAGTCAGCTCATGTGGTTCTTGGTTTCCTTTGTGCCTTTCTTTGTGGGTACAGCTCGTGGGTGAAAGTTGGGTCATTCTCCCAGGAGCGTATAGTTGTGTGGGTGAACCCACTGATCACGGGTGGACTTTACTCATGTCTGTATTTATGTGGCAGCAGAGTTTTCAGGGATAACTTTCTCTGATTCTGACAAAGTCACCTTTAGGATTCAGTGTAGTAAATATTTGAATTGAAATGATGAGCTCTTGTAAAAATATTGACTTTTCAAGAGATTCGTCAAATGATTGGCTAATGGCTGTAGGAAAGGAAAGCATTTTCCCCATTTGATCTAAGTACTCTAACTTGGCAGTTCAGAAGAGAAGAGAATTTGTTTGGAAACCTGTTTCTTCTTTGAAGAAGACAATTTAATGTGAACTTATTATCTTTTAATTGGGATCTATCACTTAGAAATTTTCATATTTTATTTGGGAGGGTCACATGTGACAGGGTTCCAAAGCAAATCCCACCTGAGTGCACAAGGGATATTTGTGGCAGGTACTTAAGAAACACGAGGTTCGAGGGATTGAACCGGGACTCTTACATGTATAGCCTGACTGCAGCTCTTCAAGTCATTCCCCAATGCTACATATAGCAATTTTACTTATTTTATTCTCATTATTTGGGGGAGGTTTGTGTCTTACCCAACAGTGCTCAGAGCTTATTCCTGGCTCTGTGCTCAAGAGTTAATGCTGGCAGTATTTGAGGACCCTATGGGGTGCTGGAAATTCAGTTTGGGTCAAGTGTATACAAGGCAAGCACCTGGTGGACTATCTCTCCAAGATGAGTAATTTGGGGGTGGGGTGGGCCAAACTCAGTGGCGCTCAGGGATAACTCCTGACTCTGAGCTCAGAAGTCCCACTTGGTAGGCTGGGGGTGGCATATGGGATACCGGGAATAGAATCCGGGTCCACTCAGGCCAGAAGTGTGCAAGGCAAATGCCCTATTGCTGTGCTATTGCTCTGGCCCTCCAACTTCAGTTTTAAAGATTCTTTTTCACCTTTGGTCTTTAAGACTGAATGTTCGGTGGTTTGAATCTCCGCATCCCATATGGTCCCCTGAACCTGCCAGGGGCTATTTCTGAGCATAGAGCCAAGAGGAACCCCTGAGAGCAGCGGGGTGTGACCCCCAAGAAACAAAAACAAAACAAAAAAGACTGAATGTTCTTGAGGTAGGTTTGTTTGGTTTTTGGTTTGGGGGGCACACCCAACAGTGTTCAGGGGCTACTCCTGTCTCTACACTCAGAACTCGCTTCTGGCAGGCTCAGGGGATCTTATGGGATACCAGGGATCAAATCTGGGTCCATCCTGGGTCGGCCAAGTGCAAGGCAAAAGCCCTATAAATTCATTTTTCTTTTCTTTTCTTTTCCTCCTCCTTCTCCTCCTCCCCCTCCTCCTCCTCCTCCTCCTCCTTCTTCTCCTTCTCCTTCTCCTTCTTCTTCTTCTTCTTCTTCTTCTTCTTCTTCTTCTTCTTCTTCTTCTT
>PVKC010019099.1:0-19288 GCA_004027635.1 Crocidura indochinensis
AAAGGAGAAAAGGTGAAAATTGTCACAGCCTCAAGATTTCATGCTCAGACCATTCTGACAAGCGGTCAGTCTTAGGTGACAAACTCAAATGTAGACTTTTCTGATATGAAATTATCCAGGAGTTTCTCACTCCTGGATTGGGCTGGGACAGCTATGATGTTTGATTGCTGGACTAGCTGCGCTTGTTGTTCCTGCACAGCAGGGTTTAGCTCTTTCCCTCGTTAACCTCTTGACCCTGTAGTCTGTCTAGCAAGTGCAGTGACTCGCTAGACAAAAGTCTAGGTCCCTTTAGCCAGTTCAGATGGTCAGTGGCTCACAAGAGTCAGCAGAGGAGAGCTTTCCCTAGAGGGGGGCGCTGTCCTGTCACCCCTATTTGTAGTCGAAAGACAAGCTGGAGGAGAAGGAGACGCAACTGGCAAGAACATGCACTCACGCAGTTGGAGAAATGCTGTCGGGCAGCAATGTTCATTTATTAGCAGTTTTATATACCATTATATAGGGTTCTAGCAGGAGGCAGTATGCAAAGTCATTGTTTTGAACACCAGATGTTTGCATTAGATATAGATTTATCTCTTATACTTGCGTATGTGCCAAGGACATGTGGAAGAGGAAACTGACCTAAAAGCAGGCAGGTAAGACCCCTGCCAACTGACACAGGATTTGGCAGCAAGCAATAACATGGAGCAGGGCGGTGGTGAACTTACTGAAGGCCCTTCTTTGGAAATGTCAGGCTGTTGGCAGAGCCAGAATTATGGCTTTTAGCTATAAAGATTATCCTACATTTGTTGTGTTTATTATGTAGCAATTTACTCTCAAATTATGCCTGTGAAAATGATCTAATTTCTGTCTACAGAAGTCTATGTAAGGGAACTTGGATGCTATAGACTCATTACAGTGCTTATTATAAGAATGTTTTAGAAAACTTATTTTTAAACTGTATATATATGTCTGTATATATATATATATATATATATATATATATAATATGTAGAAATGTTTCCTTACAACTTGGAATTATCCCACAACAGAGATTGACTTATTTGTGAACCTGGTCAGGCTGGCTCAGGATAACCTGAGCTATATGTCTTACTGCCCCACTCATATGAGCTAGAAGACTGCCTGACTACACTTGCCTCACCCTCGGCCTGGTTTGGATTATATCATGCATGACCCTGATTCAGAATTGTTCACCTGGGGTTGGAGATGATTTTGCATGGGTAATTTAACAAATATTGTCAATAGCAATGTTTTTATAAGTTTTCATCGGATATTTCAGGTTTCTACCTTCATGGAGAAAAAGAAACTAGTACTGCATTGTCTCAGAGGTTTATTGTTAACTTGGACTGTATATGTTCTGGACAATATACTTACATTTTTTTCAGTCAAGTTTTAATGATAGTCTACACACAGTGAACAATCTCTTAAAATTTCTTATTTGCCTTTCTTTGTTTGGCTTTTCATGTAATGATCAGGGAACCCAAGGGTCACTAGAAATAACTCCTACTGATTATTGTTCAGTTATTTAAAGTGAGAGGATGAGAATATAGTGCTGCTTAGTTTCAATGATTTTCTCAAGATTTCCTGGTCTAACTGGCAGTGCTCAGAGGCCTCCATGGGCATGCCTCTATGGTGATGGGGATTAAATTAAAATCAGTCACGTGAAACCTTGTGTCTTAACCTATGTAATATCTCTCTACTTCAAAATGTGTTTTATTACTGTTTATGGTCATAGTTTGTGACATGGGTGCAGAGTCAAATATAGTCAGTGAAAATCTGAGGGTAAGGACAAAGAAATATTGAGCAGAATTCCCAACTGACATATGATGGATAGAGATAATGAACAAGCAGCAAAATTTTGTTATTTTGAGCCACTGGGACTTGAGGGTTGACTCAGTTATTACAGTATAGTCAGGTCAATACTAGCTCATGATCCAGTGTTAGCCTGAAATATTGGCACCTGGAGTCACAGGGTCACTCATACAATCATATGATTATGAGTTTTATCAACTAAATATAAAAGAAATGAATGTATCCAACTTTCATATTGCTCATTGAAATAACATGTTTTCCTGGGGTACTACTTTTACCTTAATGCTGGTTGAAAATAGCTATATCTGCAGAATTCTTGAAAGCCTCATATTAAGGATAGTAAAACTTACTTATATCTTTGAATATAGGTAACGAATATTGCATATGAATGATATAGTTTGTCAAAGGAAGCCAAGTAGCTCAATGCTGAATTGTGTATTCTTTATATTCTGCATTCTTTTGGTCTTTCATGAAGTCACTTGACCTTTATCGTAAAAATTTATAAACCTGAATATTTAATCAATCAGAGCAAAATCATATATAATATGTACTAAATGTCCTCTCAAGGGATTCTAAATAAAGATATGAATTTTATGTTTACTATTTAATATATTGATTACTATTTATTTCTAATAGTCAATACTATTATATGACTATTACATATTATATGTTATAATATAATACAACATTATATTATATATTATATGGCTATTATATGACATAATGATAGTTTATAGAGATATATAGAGAGACATTATAGATATATAGGAATAGAGAGATTATATAGACATATGCTAAGATTATGATATTTCTTGAGAACCTGCTATTCATTGTAAGAAAGTTAAATAGTAAAATGATACATTTTACAGGAAGCATGAAACAGAATAGAGTTAAATATTGTGTTTATGCATGACTGTGTAACATGGTTTCTGTCATGGCTAAAGAATAGCAGACTATAGGAATTGGAATAGAGATATGAAGAGAAGTATATAAGAATGCTTTCGTTTTTTATTTTTTATAATTAGTAGAATCAGAGATTAATACACATTTTGTTGGTCTTGACTGGCATAATATATGTTTTAGTTTTTAATTTGATTTTATAAAGTTCAAGATTATAAATACAAATTTAGGCACTATATAAAGTAAAATGATAAGCATCAAAGCTATAATCCACTTTACTTTTTCTTAAGGATCCTTCAAGGAGAGAAATAAGGTAACTATGTGAGATTTCATTCCCAACTTTTTGACAGTTCTCTTAGCAAGTAAACCAATGGTATTTGATAGAAGAGTTTCTCTTTTGGGGTTATTTTTCAAGTGATAAACCTGTTTTTCTTGATTGACTTGGGGCTAGAATATATTACATCTTTATGAGGCATGAATAGGAGGACAGTTGAATTAGCTAGATAGCTAAAATATAAATAATATAAAATAAGATAAATATATTTTATATATATATATAAATATATTTTATATAATATATATTTATATATATAAAATATATTTTATATAAATATAAAATAGTATAAAAATATAATACATTTTAAATACATCCTTGTGTGGAAGAAGTGTGGCTACCTATATAATTTGAGAAGTTTAGATATTAACATTGTCCTAAAACAATTTGAAGAGCTGCATGGAATCTGTTTATTTTACTAATGTCTCTTGATCACTTGAATTCTGTGAATTATTGGCAAAACTTGAAACTTGGTAAGTTCTCTGGTTTGTGTGAGTCTAATTTTATAATATGCTTATTCATGCTATTTCAGATTAATAATTTTAACAAAGTTTTACTTGATATCCATGAATAATACAGGTAGTAATGTTTACTATTATTATAATACTAGTATGTTTTTATAATTTATTTATAATTTTTTTGTTTGTTTGTTTTTTGATTTTTGTTTTTTGGGTCACACCCGGCAGTGCTCAGGGGTTACTCCTGGCTCCATGCTCAGAAATTGCTCCTGGCAGGCACGGGGGACCATATGGGGCACCGGGATTCAAACCGATGACCTTTTTGCATGAAAGGCAAACGCCTTACCTCCATGCTATCTCCTGGGCCCCTATTTATAATTTTTATAATATATTTTATAATTTATTTATAATTTATAATGTTTTTTATAATTTATTACAAAAAGAATAGAAAATTTGACTTTGTGCCAATTTGGAAGCCTAAAAATCTTTGTATTAAATAGAGAAAGCTTAAGATTTATGGAATGAGTCAATTAAATTTGTGGAAAATCATAATATATATGAGGAAAACGACTAGGTACATAAATGGAATTAGTAAGAAAAGTGACAAAGTAAATAAACTTGGTCCTTGTTAGTAACTTTAATGAAAACTTATCTTTTAAAGGGTAGATGAAAGTGGGAAAAATAAGTAAGATCTGATTTTCCAGTCCTATAAAGCTTCTCATTTAGTAATAGTGAGGGTTGTTGCTATCATTAGCAGAGTAAATCAACTATGGCTATTTGTTATTCAAAAATTTATAAAATCATTTAGATTCAGAAAACTATGGGATCCCAAATGGATATATTCTACTCAAGCACTAGACATGTAACAAAAATAAATAACAGAAAAAAACAAAGCAGGAGAATTAGTATTGACATGATTTCTTAGAAATAGCAATCAGGAAAACATGCTGCTCACACTATGTGTTGCTAAATGGAAATTATTATTGGAGCTAGTGGCTGATCTGCAAATGACTTATCATTTTTATGAACAATGGCATCTGATTGATCTGACATCTGATAAGAAGCAGTGGATGAAGACATGTGATTTTTCAATCATATTTCTATTCCTTAAAAAAGTCATATAAACATGTCCTAATTGCTCTGTAAAGAAATATAACCCTCTAATGAAAGGCTGTGCTGTATAAACAACAAGAACAAAAACAAAAATTACCCTAAAGTATTGATCTGGAGACCAAGATCAACTTGTTCAATCTCTAGCAAGCTATCTTAAGCACCTTGCAATGGTTTAGTAAAGCAGAAGTTTCTTAGGATTGTAGATTTTTATTTGCTGCTACTAAAATTCCTAAGCTAGTGATGGTAGGAACCAATGTCTGAAATACAGAAACATAATCCTGGGAGTGTTCAAGATGCTGCTGAGGCAAGTGATCATGTAGAAAGTGTGATTAGACAAGAAAAGATCCTTCCCCATTCCAGAATGTTATTGTGGGAAGTGTATGCAAAGGATTGTATTACCTTTTACAAGGAAGTTATCTTCTAAATTAATCTTTTATGAAATTTTAATTGACCAGGACAAATGGGACTTTGGAACCAAGTATTGCTTTGTTATCAATATTAGACCATAGAGGATCACAGATGGGAATCAAATTGCAGTGTTCATTAAGAAATGGTAGAAATTTTGATTCCTTTATCTCGTTGAACAATTCTGTCTTATCGTTGCTTCTATAATGTATAGAGGTTAATTCAGGTCTACTGCAGGTTAGCCAAAGTTAGTCACAGTGGTGTCTTTGATTGCTTCAGTTGTACCTGTTCTAGAGGAGTCAGCACAGGAAGTGTAGTTAGGCCACTGGGAACTGATACATATTTGGCTGCCAATTGTTGTCAGTACTCAATTTGAAGTCTGTCCAATTTGCAATCTTAAGAAAGGAATATCAGTAAGTATGGGCTGTTTTGAAATGAAGAAATATGAATCTGAGGCATATGGCTATAATTTAATGTGCTAGAAAGCTAACTCAATGAAACATTAGTGCAAGTTAGTGCATTAGATTGAATGACTTGACAATCAGTGATTCCCCAGAGGACACCTCTCTGGAGAGGAAACAATGACAGGGTTTATTATTTTACTAGAATATGAAGCCTGAGCAAGATGAAATTACTGAACTACATTTAGATGGAACCAGCATAGACATTTCTTTCAAAGACCCTGACCATAATAAAATATTAAAACAACTTGTCTGGCTTAGTTTTAATAAAATTGTCTACCAGGAAATCTACTGGCAAAATAACTAGAAAAAATATATAATGTGTAGAGGACCAGAAGTAGAAATAAACATTACAAAATAAGAAAAAAACCTGGTTGAGAATATTTTTACACAATGTCCTTGAACATTGTGAGTCATGATTAAACATACATAAACCAAAGCTTTGGACAAATACAGATAAGGTGAAATCATCTTGGGTTTGAGATTTGTAACCTGGTGGAAACAGCTATTCATTAAATTCCCTTAGAAAGCATTTGCATTTTATTAAAGGCAATGATAAGAATGATCACATTATAGAAGTTTCAGAAAAGAAATGCTTTTGATGATATCAAAATCTATTTGAATATGGATAAAAAGTGAGAAAAATTAATCATAGAATGGCAGTGGTAAATTAAAAAAATATGCTGTCTAGGGAAGTCAGAATTTTCCATATACAGAATGAGTTAGTTGTGACTCTAAATTAACCCAGAATTAGAGAACTTAATGGAAAATGTTAAATGCAATCTAAAACTACTCATGTTTTCTATAAATGTACTAGGAGCAAAATGACTCTTATACTGAGGTGACTGTATACGTTGCTTAGAGATTTCCTCGGTTAAATACTAATACTGGCATTGTAGAATTAATAAAAGTATTAATTTTGTGTTAATAACAATATGCTTAAGTGTTCAGATTGTTCACATTGACATCAAAGCATCAAGTTGGGCCTAAAAAACAAATTTTCTAAAGAGCTACTTTGTGGTTCTGACTCTTTACCTAAATAGCCTCTATTTCATAACTGCTCAAATCAAATTATTACTGAAGTAAGGTATGATTTATAAAAATTTGACTTGAAAAGACCATGTGAATATATAAATATTCTACATGGGTTAAGGAAAGTAATGATAACAAATGCCAAATATGAAAAGGTAATGAAAATCCAAAAAATGTCACGGCATTTTTATTTTCCTGGTCATACCCCTTTGGCATCCTTTCCCGCTGTGTTCTGATGGTATCCTTTGTAATGTCTTCTCCATATCACCATACTTTGGAAACAATATGTTAAATTGAAAGAATAAAATGATAGTTCTGTCCTTCTTTTATCATCAATAATTTTTATATTATTCTTGATACCTTAAATGAAAGGTTCATGGGAAAAATTCTCTTGTGTACAATTTATTATTTCTGGAGATTAATATATATTCACTAATATATGTCAAAATGTGTCAGAAATATATGTGAAAAATAAAAATAGTATATCTCAATAGAATGTTTCTTTGTACATCTTTAACTGGTATCTTCTCTATAACTACATATATATAATTATACATACATATTACATAAATATACTGTGGAATAACTACATATTAACTGACATTATTCTGGGAAAAATTTTTGTTTCTTACTATAGGGAAAATTGTGGACGGGGAAGTTTTCCTGGAAGCTATCTATATATTGAATGGCTTGCAATAAATAACCTACGCAAGATAATTACTCTAAACTGCAAAACATCCTGCTTAAGGAAAAAGCTAACGTTTTTATCAATTCACCGTCTCATTTAGCTGGATTGCCCAAATGCATCAGTCATCTTAATACCATTTGACTTGAGAACAAGTCAGTAAATTACATGGTGACAGAGTTATTCTAAAAGTAGAAATTCTTAATTGTGTTTATTTAACCCTTGGTATTTGAAAGTACATTTAGAGGACCATTCAAGGAGCAGGTAAAAGACATGAGTAGGCGAGGTATCCTATTAAGCTTCATTTTGTTCAGATTGAATCTACCTCTTAGTGGGGCCAGATCATAAAAAAAAAATTTGTAAGAACTTCTCTAGGCAGAGAAATCCAGGTTTTATGCAGTCTTCATGTAATAATGTTTATAGAACATAATCATGAATAATGTCTGAACTCAGAGGACTTTGCAAAACAAAGATCAGTGAGATGCTTAAGTGGTCACAAAGTACTGAAATGGTCAACCCAGTGCTATCAAATTATCTCATATCAAAACTTTTTAAATAAAAATGCAGCATACTTTCTAAAGTTTTCCTAAAAATAGAAAGCTAGAGGATGGAGGAGTCATATTAGAGGAGTAGGATCAGTTTCACCAATGCTAAATACATTAGCAATGCATTAAATCATCCTCTGGCCATTTTAGTGGTTTTCATTTCCCAAAAGCACAACCAAAGATATTCTGGATCCATCTTTTATCAAAATAACCACATTTAAGACTTGCCTTATTCTGATGCCTTAAAAATCCCTTTATAAACAAATCACCAGCTATGGACCTGCTGCTTCTTTTGAAAAGCAAGGCATGCTTAAATAATTCTGATAAAATACTTATTCATTAGTTGATATTATTGAGGAGGAAAGCTCTTATGGTTGTCAAAATAGTAAGAATAATGCTGCAAAGAAAAAAGTAGCCTTTAAGAGTAACTAATTTGACGCATAATTTGAGACAGATAAAATTGAGACACCAATAAAATAGAAGAATTGAAAAATCATTTCAATGTTGACCCTTCTGGTGTGGAGAGAGGGCTAAAAATAGCAATGCTTGTATTCAGTCCCCAATTCCCCTTTCCTGATTCTGATACCTTAGAGAGGCCAGCACATTGTTAGGGATGCATTGCTGAGTATTACTAATTTTAATTAGAGCCTGTGATAATCAATTGCCAATTTTATCTTATAATAGATCTTATGATAGATAAGATTTAAATTAACATGCTCTTCAAATTAAGACATCTAGTACAAAACCACATTTTGTTTAATAAAGGAAAGGTTTAAAAAAATTTCTCCCCAGGGGCCAGAGCAATAATACATCCTTGCATGGGGCCTACCTGGGTTCAATCTCCAGCATCCCATATGGTCCCCCAAGCTATGCCAGGAGTGATTCCTGAGTGCAGTGCCAAAAGTAACCATTGAGCATCACCAGGTGTGGCCAAAATCAATTTATATATTTTACATTGGCTACTAAACCTTGAAGTTGAGCAATTGGGTCCACAGTTTTGTGAATACTATTCTCTACCTTATTCTAACTCTTCATTGCAGGTATGTTTTACCATGGTAGCATTCTCCACAGACTTCTTTGATCTCATATTTTCTTTTCACAATGCAATCAAAATGCTCTTTTAAAATATTGATTGAGGTAAAAGTCTATTATAACATCTAAGTTTCAGATCTATAGAATTACTTCTTGGCATGAGTCCACTATATTAATTTCACCACTTAAGTCAAATTCTATCTGTGATGATCATAAAATTGATACCTCTTACCCTATTTATCAATCATCTTTTCCTGTGGTAACCACTAATTGAATTTGCAAGTTAGACATTTATTTAATTTTGTAGTTTAATTACTCTTTGTCTGTATGTTCCATTATCAATGAAGGTTAAGGAATTTGTCTTTCTCCACCTGCATTATTTCATTATGTATATATGTGATATGTCAGTAAATGTTGTTGCAAATGGAATTTTGTTTCCTTTTCTTTAGAGCTAAGTAGTGTTTCAGAGCTTATGTCTACCACATTTTGATCCTCTTGTGTGTCAATGGGCACTTAAGTTTTTTAAAAAAGCAAAACAAAAACAAATTTACTGATGCCGGTCATTAACTTAAATTATTAATGATTCTCATTGCTATCTCGATTATGTCTAATTTCCATACTGTGTTATAAAGATTTCTAAACCTGCTCTGCCAATATTTGCAGCATTGCTAGGTATTATTGCTGCTCTGCACCAGATATGCTTTTATACATATGATTTCCCCTTTTATTAGCCTTTATAAATAAACTATTTTATAAATAAATACTTTATAAATAAACTATTTTCTCAGAACTTCTTTCTCTGTCACTTTTTCTGCTTCAAAATTAGCATTTTGTCACACTTTTACATATTTTTTCTTTGCACTCTAGATTATCTCTATATTTAAAACACTTTCCCTTATAGATCTTGTTGTACTAAATTGGGTGCTGAGTTGACAATGAGAGTACACTTACTGGATTAGTCTGATTTATTTGTTTGCTTGTTTTGTTTTTCATCACATTTGGCAATGCATAGAGGTTACTTCTTTGCACTCAAGAATTGTGGACATTGAACCTGGGTAAGTTATGTGAAAAGCAAGTGCCTTACCCTTTGTAAAATCTCTCCAGACATTCCTGAATTTTAAATTTACTATTCTAAACATACATGTATATCTGATGAGTGAATAAACATAAGCTATAATAGATTACTCATTCATCTTGAACCAAGAATAATGTTATATTTCTTTTAAATAAGTAGATATTTATAAAGCATATAAAACTTTCTATCCAGGATAAATTATGCAATTGCTCTGCTATTGAAAAAATAATCATACCAAATATTAAATATAGTAGTGTATAAATTTATAATGTCTGTAGCAAATACCTATGTTATATATATCTAGGATCCATTGGAACTACCAAAACATACATATGATTTGCTTGCTATATGAAAAGAAACTAAAGCAAATAGATATGTTAGTAAAATACCTTGCCATACCAACTATCCTTCTTTTTTTTCTTTCTTCTTGTAGTTTAGTTGTTGTTTATTGCTTATTTTGGTGGTAATTTTGTTTCTTTTTTCTTTTAAATTGATATTGATAACTCCTAGACATACTCCTCCCAGCCTCCATTTTTATTCCCAACAGAACCACAGAACTTGAATCATCTTGTTCTGCCTCATAATTTGAGGGGGAAAAAAGTAGATGGTACCAGGAGCAAACAATAGCATGAACAGTGAGTGGAAATAAAAAATGATCAGAACTAAATATCAACCCCAAAGTTAATGACACAGAATCAAGATACCCAATCTACAAAACGTTAAATACAAAGGGGACCTGTTACACTAGCAGTCAGGTGGGCACAGGAGGGAGGTATGGGATGCGTGCTGGGAACAGGGAAGAGGGAGGACAACACTGGTGGTGGGAATGACCTAATTCATTGTCACTGTGTGCCGTAAATATAATGGTGAAATATTTGTAATTCACATTGGTCACAATAAAAATTAAAAACAAAAAAAAACAAACAGAGAAGAAATATCAAAGTTATTGAAGTGAAAATAAAAGGTAGAGGAAAGGAAGTAAACACCAAATGTGAGATGTGGACTTGAGACACATTTCAGGAATATGGAAGAAGATAATCATGGTTAGCTTTTTTTTTTTTTTTTTTGGTTTTTGGGCCACACCCAGTGACGCTCAGGGGTTACTCCTGGCTATGCGCTCAGAAGTCGCTCCTGGCAGGCACGGGGGACCATATGGGAACCGGGGGATCGAACCGTGGTCCGTCCTAGGCAAGGCAGCAGGCACCTTACCTCCTGCGCCACCTCCCGGCTCCCCATGGTTAGCTTTTTAATTACTATATTTACCCCTCATTTGAGGTTCTTTGGCTTAGAGTAACTGAGTGGTTGCAATTTTCTTTAAAAAAGACAAGTTGTCCTTTAGTTGATGGTAATTATATTTCAAGACTATTTTTGACAAGCAATGATTAAAATTTACTCAGTATTGAGTAGCTTAAACTAAATGCTGTTTTATTAATTTTATATCTTTTTAATTATTAAAATAACAGTCTATAAAAATGTTCATGATATAATCAAGTTATTGACAATTTTGCATATCAGACTTTCACAATGTTGATTGGAGTCCTAATTTTACAGATTGATAGTTTCCTAGAACAATAGATTTTCATATAAACATTTTAGTTAATAAAATATTCGAAATAATCATATTTAACAATTAATATGCTTCTAAAGATTTGATATTATGTAAATAATTATGAAAATGGATTTTAAGGGGACATTTTCATAGGTTTTATTTAATGTAATAGAAATAAATAAATAAAGGTATCAATGGTATCAATAAAGAATTAAATAACTATTGTATTCTATCATCTTGAATAAGAAATATAGGAACTATATATAGTTCTTACATGTTGACCCAAATTTCTTTTTGTTAGCTATTGAATAAATTGGAGCCATATATAACTGGCTTGTCCTGATTACTTAGGCAGTATTTCTTCATTTACATCAGGTTATGACCAAGAACTAAGGGATATGCCTCTCTTTACTTTTGCTTTGTCTCATTAATTTTTGTTGCTTTTGAATTAATATCAACCTGATACAGGAAATTATAATTACTTAGTTAAAACTAAAGGAATTTTCTTCTAATTCATCATTTAAATCTCTGCAAATTTTATTTTATTTAATACTTAATTTATTTCCTTAACCTCATATATTGAATGTTTATTTTATAAAATGCAAATGAGTGATTTTCATCCTTTTTAAAACATGCTCCCTTCCTACAATGTTTCCTTCACATAGCCTCCTGTTGAATCCTTTGTCTTGTACCTTATTCAATAAGTTTCACTTGTGGGATGTTGGCATATATCATTTATTCTATCTTTCTCTTGAATATTTTTGTTTATTTTTTTGTATAATGCACTTATTCAACCATTTATTTTTTTTTCTTTTTGGGCCACACCCAGTAACACTCCAGGGTTATTCCTGGCTATGTCCTCAGAAATTTCTCCTGCCTTAGGGGACTACATGGGACACTGGGGATTGAACCAGTCTGTCCTAGGTTAGTGCATGAAAGGCAAACACCCTACCACTGGTGACACAGCTCTGGCCCCATCAAGCATTTCTTTTTTTTTTTTTTTTTTTTTGGTTTTTGGTTTTTGGGTCACACCCGGCAGTGCTCAGGGGTTACTCCTGGTTCCATGCTCAGAAATTGCTCCTGGCAGGCACGGGGGACCATATGGGGCACCGGGATTCGAACCGATGACCTTTTGCATGAAAGGCAAATGTCTTACCTCCATGCTATCTCCCAGGCCCCACGCATTTCTTATAGTTACTATAATTCTGTTTAATTAAGGAATATATTTTAATATTTTTATTTTATTTTAATAATGTTAGCTAGTCTGTATCTTTCTAGCAGGAATGCAGGGGCAAAGTCCTGTTATACCTCAGTGTGCTTCTTTGTTGGAGAGGAATTTAAGAAAAATAAAACAGTACAGATAATAGCATATAGATCTGTAAATGAGAGTTCATACCCAAAGCATGGGTCCAAGGGTTCTCAAGGACAGGAGTCACAACAAGTTTTGAGGCATTTCATGTGGAATGAGACAATGGAGGGAAGGAATATGCATATGAGTCATGTTAGCATAGCACATTTATATAAAAGATACATACTTGCTTATATACTACATGACTGATTCACATCTAATCTTTTAATTAAGCAACATTTGAGTTAATATGTATTTTGGGCTTGCTTAGGAGGAAAGTGAAATAAGTTTCTGGTTCTACTTGTTAAGCATTTGTCAGTTGGTTGGAAGTGATTTTCTAATGTTCTCTTTAAGGAAGTTGGTAACCATGCAGCTATCTAGCTTAGTCTTTTAAGGTCTTAGAGTACTTCTATATTTCATTAGACAGAAGAGATAGTCTAATTCATTTCTTACAGCAATTTTTCCATCCTGTTTCTCCTTTTCTCTTATTTTCCTTTATCCATGGCATACATCTAATTAACTGCTTATATTATTCCTATATTTATTCAGTGATTATATACCAAACTTATTAGTTCCTTTGTTATTTTGTTCTCTTGATCATAAACTAAACATTTAAAATTTAGAATATCTTTAATACTTTTGCTTTAAATGGTGTACTTATTTATCTTGTTTTAGGGGCCATGTCTGATGGTACAGAAGGCTTAATCTTGGCTCTGAATTCAGGAACACTTCATGTGGGGTTCAGTGGACCATATCTGGGACTAGATATAGAATCTAGGTCAGCATACTAGACTAGTGCTTCAGCCACCTCCCACCATTTTTGGAGGGTATATTATCATTTTATTTCCCCACAGAAATCAGGAGAACCAAAAATAATAATTTCATACTGAACCACATTAATAAAAATCTTATTTCAGTTTTCAATTTTAGTCTGAAGAAAAGTTTTGGAATTTGATGCAATGCAGAATTCCTACAAATGTAATATTCTAACTTCAATTATCTTAGGAATATTGTGTTTCATCCTTATTTTGTTCTATATGTGCAATATTTTTTTTGATTCCTAACTTCCTTTTGACACTTTAGCAATTCAAATGTATTTCTCTCCTTTAATTCTGACATCAGTCAGTACCACTGTTATTGGTTTTTTAAATGAAGGGCTAGAGCTATAGCACAGTGGTGGGGCGTTTGCCTTGCACATTCTGACCAAGGAGGGACTTTGGTTTGATTCCCCAGCATCCCAAAAGGTCCCCAAGTCAGGAGCAATTTCTTAGCGCATAGCCAGGAGTAACCCCCAAGAGTAACTGGGTATGGCCCAAAAAAACAAAGACTAAACTAAACTAAACTAAAATGCAATTCTTCATTTTCCTCTGCCCACTTCAATGTTTTGTTCCTCCAATTTTGTTTATCAGCAAATTGACTTTTATATGCATGTGGTCACTTTTATTTTAGTTTATATGATCTGTTTGTAGTTTGCTCAGATTTTTCAGTTTATAAATTTGATTTTTGGAGAGTTGTAGTCTATATGATCTGTTTGTAGTTGCTCAGATTTTTAAGTTTATAAATTTGATTTTTGGAGAGTTTTGGCAATTATTCATTTTCATTTGTTATTATCCTGATTCTTTTGCTCTGACATTAAAACTATCTGTAATTAGACTGCATAAATTTTCTCTCAACTCACTGTGGCTTATTTTAAATTCAATCAAAATTTCCCTATGTCCTTTAAATTGCAAGGAGATTGTCTTTAAATTTTTGTGGAGGCATATTGTTTATGAGTATGAATGCTTATATGTTTTAGGATTACAAGATTACCAAGTCATAGTACAACAAAAGTAGCAATATACTTTTACTCATGATTAGCCTTTGGGAACCTCAACACTTTCACACTTGCTTTTTTTCTTTTTATACCACATAAAGGTGATACTTACATTTATTTTTTAAACTCAATTGTTTTAGAATGACCACTTCCTATTTCTAGTCATATTTCAGCAAAAGGAAACATTTCATCTTTTCTAATAGCGGAGTAGAATTACATTGTGTGTGTCCACATACACCCACACACACACACACGAACACATATGCACACACTCATACTCTACATCTTTAATTGTTCATTTATCATTTTACATTTAGGTAGTTTCTAAATTTTTGGCTTCCAGTGAACATAAGTATTCAAAAACATTTATCTTTTGGGGTAAATATTTTTGTTCATTTGTATAGATACCAAGGAATAGAATTGCGGCTTATATGGTAGTTCTCCTTTGAATTAAAAAAAAATCTCCATGCTGCTTTCCATAGACTCTGAAACAATTTATATTATCACCCTCAGTGTGCGAGTGTTCCTTTAGCACCACATTCCTGCTAGCACTTGTCCTTTCTGGCCTTTTGCAATAAGCCATTATCACAGGTGTGAAGTGCTGTTCATTGTTGTGTTAATGTGCTTTTCTCTGCCAATCAGTGATGGGGAAATATTCTTTTCATATCCTGTTGTTATCTCTATGTCTTACTTTGAGAAGTATTTATGCAGCTCTTCTAGTTTTTAAGTTTGTGTTGTTGTATTTTGTGAGTGCTATATACATACCTTGGATATTAGATGTATGTCAGCTGTATAATGTGCAAATATTTTCTACTATTCATGAGGATTTTTTGGTTTGGAGAGTCATATTTTATTTCATAGCACATAAGACAGTTATCAGTTTGATATAATGTCAACATTTTCCTTTTTGTTTTTCTTTCCAATTGCATTAAATTACTACGGTATTTTCCGGCTTTTAAGACGACTTTTGAAACAAAAAAAAGTCAACTGAAAATCGGGGGTCGTCTTATATCCCGAAAAATGTTTCAATATGCTGCTAAACAAAAATTGTCTGAATATTGCCACAAAACGAATTTTCCAACTCAATCCTGCACCAATCACTGCAAGACTGCTCGGACCACCTCTCTAATTCAGCCGATCCAAGCAGGCTTTTTATGCATGCAAATTAGACAATGTTCTGGACCTGAATTTACACTGTAAAAAGCCTGCTCAGATTGGCCAGAGTCAGAGAGGAAGTCTATTACAGCCTTTGAAGCTTTGCTTGTTGCTTTGGCTCACTGTAGTACATACAGTTGCAGCACAAGAACGTTCTGTCTGATACAGTGAATATAGGCCTAAACCTATGTTTTAACTGCAAAATTAGGGGGTCCACTTATACACCCAGTCGTAATATATGCCGGAAAATATGGTAAATAACACTTGAAATCAATATGTTGAGATTTTTCTTGGGAGGTTGGGCTCCTGAGCGATGCTCAGGAGTTTTGTGATCTCTTTCCATGGATTCCCAGCCAACTGAGCTGGTCCCTTAATGCAAGAATGCAAGGATGTGCTACTATTTGAGCCCTACTGAGCTGGGATTATTTGACTCAAACTGGTGATTCTCTACAGCCTCCAGAGCCATTCTGGAGATCCAGGGATGATACCCAGGAATGCTGTGTAGACCATGTAGTGTGGGGGATCTGTACCAGAGTCTGCTGGATAAAAATTACTCTGCTTAAACTCTATCAGGAATGTTTTGCCTGCATTTTCTATGATATATTTTATGGTTTAGACCTATACTCTTAAGTTTTTAGTTCCTTGTGAGTTAAATTTTATTCATGATGTAAGACATATTTTACATGTGGTTGTATAGCTATTCCAGGACCAATTGTTGAATAGACAGTCCTTTCTCCAGTTTTTGTTCTTGTTTGAATTTTGAGTCACAACTGGGTTGCTCAGGGCTCACTCCTGACTCTAAATTTAGGAAATATTACTGGCAGTGCTCAGAGGACCATATGGGATGCTGGGGTTGGAACCAAGGTCAGCTGCATGGAATACCTTGTACTATTGCTTTGACTTTAGTCACTGTTCTGGTACCTCTTCAATTTTTAACTCTTGACAATTTCACCAGAAATTGCCCATATATCTGAGAATTTATTTTTGGGCTCTCCATTCTATTCATTGGTGTGTATCTAATTTTATTCTAATATCCTGCTAAAATTGTTATAACTTTATAGTACAGAGTAAGGTTGCAGAACAAAATGACTCTCATTTCTTTTTTCCCCGTTTTCCCCATAAGATTTCTTCAGTTTATTTGGGCACAGGATCTATTGTGACTGCATACAAATTCCAGTAATGTTTGTTCTATTTCCTTGAACAAATGTAATTAGAAATTTTTATAGATTGAATTAAAATTCATAAGGTAAGATGGTCATTTTAACCATGGGAATATTTTTAAAAATATCTTTCCATTTTCTTGCATCTACTTTAACAACAATCCAATAGCTTTTTATTTGGGAGGAACACACCTGGCTGCACTCAGGGATTATTTCTGGCAGGATCAGGGGACACTATGGGATGCTGGATCAAAATAAATGCAGGGGCAGAAGCCATAACACAGTGGTAGGGCATTTGCCTTGCATGCAGCTGACTCAGGACGAATCTAGCTTCAATATACAGTGTCTCATATGGCTCTCCAAGCCAGGAGCAACTTCTGAGCCCATAACCAGTAGTAACCCCTGAGTGTCATCAGGTGTGGCCCAAAAAAACAAAAAAATATATATAAGTAAGTGATTATTTATAATTTATCAAAAGCTTCTGTGACTGGAGTGATAATATAACATGTAGGAGTGTTTGCCTTGCACACAGCTGACCCAAGGTTCAGTTTCCAGCATTCTATATGGTCTCCCAAGCACTGCCCGAGTGGATTCTGAGAATAGTAAGACAGAAACCCTGATGAGCACAGCTAAGAGTAACCCAAAAACCAAAGCCACAAACCAAAATAAAACAAACCAAAAGATACTTCTGCATCTATTGATAAAAACATGAGATTTTATCTCCCCATGTATTGATATGTTGTGCTATAACGGTTGATTAATATATGTTGAACTATTGGGTAAAGATAGGAATTTGAGAGAAATAAAAGAACTTATGTAAATTCCAGTTGTTTTTTAGATGCTTACTTTAGAGACAGAAAGGGGTAATGGGGCCAGAGAAGCAGAATGTTTACCTTGCATGGGGCCCACCGGGGTCAGACCCAGGTTCAATCCCTGGTATCCCATATTCCCCCTGCCCCCCAAGTCTACTAGGAGTGATTTCTCAGCACAGAGCCAGGAGTAACCCCTGAACGCTGCAGGGTGTGCTCCAAAAAACAAAAACAAAAACAAAAACAAAAGGGCGGGATGGGGAGGGGAAAACACTGGGAGTAGGAGTGTATAGCTGGGCAGGGTACTTTGTAGCTTTAGGCTTGTGATTGGCTTGTAGTCACAAGTGGTAGGATGTAGTCTTTAATTAAAGGAGCTGAGTATTTTAGGTATTAGCAATTATTAGCTATCTCAGCTACTTATTACAGTGAACTTAGCTTATGGTAGAAAATTGTTTGCAAGGCCTGTTACTAAGGATGCTGACTTACAATATGTCCTCCAACAAAGTTGTCATAGGTCACCAAGATAGAGCCTGCTGGTGTGGCTGACCCCTGAATATATCTTGTATTTCCATACTTTCTTTTCCAATATTATAAACATATGATTGCAGTGCTGTGCTGAGTGTTTGCATCCACCATCCTCCAAACCCTAGAGCAAAGTTTCACAGATTAGAAATCTCTTCCAAATTATATAAAAAAAAAATTAACTACTTTTTGTGGTCTTATTGCTCACAATAGTATTAATATGTTGTTTAATATTTAAAATGCTCCTGACACATATCATCACAAAGCTGTCAGTATCGCTCCAACAGTACCTGAGGGTCCCTTCTTCCTGGACCATCATTTTCTCTCACCTTGGCTGCCTCAGTTTCCATTTCTGTTGGCAGTTTTTCACTATGTATTTCCGTTGGGCACAATCAAATAAAAATTTCCACTATAGAAATCCTCCCATTTCCCTGTCTGACTCTTATTTTTTGGGATGCTCTATTTCTGTCTCTTGTGACAACTTTTTCGAATTTCTGGTGAGCATCTGAATAGGTTAATCTATCACAAAGTAGATTTTGCCTCTATGGTAAGAAGATGCAAATACAGACTTTTCTATGAGGCCATTTTGGCTCTAACCCTCTAGATTGTCATCATTTCACTGCTGCTTTCTTGGGTTGGTGGGGAAAAAAACAGCATTTTTATTTTTTATTTATGCTGTTTTTACATTTTTAGTTTCATCATGTAATCACATTATTTTTATTCCTTGAATACATTTGTAAAGTATATATAGTTTATATGCTTGATCAGTTCTTTGTAATATCTCAGTCATTTCAGAATGTATTTCCATTGAGTATATTTCTATTTTTGTCTTAAGGTCCATGCCAGGCAGTGCTTATATTCCTGGCTATGTGCTCAGGGGTCACTCCTAGAGATGCTCAGGGGACCATATCTAGTGCTGGGATAGGCTGCATGGTATTCAAGGCAAGGACCTTAACCTCTATACAAACTATATCCCTGACCTCTGTTGACTGTAGTGATTAGGTGATTTGTTTGGGGGCCTGGGGGTATTCAGGGCTTAATCATGACTCTCTACTCAGAGACCATTCCAGAATTTTCTAGGAG
>PVKC010019100.1:0-19284 GCA_004027635.1 Crocidura indochinensis
TGCAGCTCTGTAAGTGTGGAGGATTGAGTACTGCTATGTCAATGCCAAACTCTATGCTATGTCACACTGTCTTTGTGAGACACCCAGCACTGTCCTCTTAGTTGTACCAAAGACGCTACATCAAGGCCAGAGCAAGGGTATGGTACCTGTCAGTGGCAAAACAGAGCAGCCAGTAAGAATGCAACCTCGGGGCCCGGGAGATAGCATGGAGGTAAGGCGTTTGCCTTTCATGCAAAAGGTCATCGGTTCGAATCCCGATGCCCCATATGGTCCCCCGTGCCTGCCAGGAGCAATTTCTGAGCATGGAGCCAGAAGTAACCCCTGAGCGCTGCCGGTGGTGACCCAAAAACAAAAAACAAAATAAACCAAAAGGTCATCGGTTCGAATCCCGGTGCCCCATGTGGTCCCCCGTGCCTGCCAGGAGCAATTTCTGAGCATGGAGCCAGGAGTAACCCCTGAGCGCTGCCGGGTGTGACCCAAAAACCCAAAAAAAAAAAAAAAAAAAAAAAAAAAAGAATGCAACCTCAGTTCAGGCAGAAGAGTTCAGGTGATGGGGATGAGGGTAGCTCAGACCCTGACAGTTGACTCTATAGCTATGTGACTGCAGGGAAGTCTCTGTACTGTCCCAGAATCCTGGGATGGTCCCAAAATCTAGGCCAGAGATGAACACTTGCCTTGCATGTGGCTAACCAGTGTCCCATACGGCCCCTTGAGCACTGCCAGGTGTGATCCCTAAGCACAGAGCTAGGCATAATCCCAGAACATTGCTGGGTGTAGCCCAAAACAAACAAAACAAAAAAACCAAAAGTTTCAAAGCCTAAGATCATCTGGTCCTCAACCAAATGATCTGTCCCCAAAGAATTCTCTCAGCCCATTCTATTGAAGAAATTGTCCCAAACAGGTTATTTCCCCCTCAAATCTTTTCCTTTATAGCACATAGCATTTGCTGAAATTATTGTGGTTTATATTTGCTTATGTATTGAGTACAGGAATGTGATCTTCCTCATGATTCACTGAGTCCTTAGGCTCTAGAACAGAATTTGACACACAGCAAATGCCCAGTATTTGTTGGATGTTAAATGAATGAATTTCTAAGTATCTGGAGTGTTGGTGAACTTGGGCAAGGGCAGAGGGCAAGGTCTCAGCCTCCTGATCCAGGGACATGACAATGAGGAAGCCTCCCACCCCAACACACACACATCATGTTTTCCCCAATGGCTGCTCCTTCCCTCCCGGGCCCCCTCTCAGCATCCAGGCCCAGCCTGAACAGAGCCTGGGTATCCCGGAGACCTGTATCTCAGGTTGTTCCAGTAGGCTCCAGCGCAGTGGGTAGGAGTGGGCCTCCATCATCTCCACGGGAACCATGAACTGCTCATCCAGATGGAAAACGTCCCTCTTGGTGAGGCTTGGGTCAAACTTGCTCCTCCAGAAACCTGCATTCAGCAGAGAGCAGGGATAACACAATGGGGACAAGTATGGGTCTTTATCAACCATGTCTTCCCCAACTCACCTAATACCCATTCAGGAGGCAAAAGGTGTTAGCCAAGTACCCAGAGGTGCTGGGCAAATCTGACACCCTCTGAACAAGGGAATCTTCCTACAGCTACTATAAAATCTGTGTTCCAATGCCCCAGAGGTCCTGCCAGGCTCCCAGGAACCTCTTCAGTCTTTTCAGACTCAGTTCCATGAAAGAACTTCCTCCACAACAGCCAGCCAGTTCCTCAAGCTCTCCCTGCCTCACTGTCTGGATATGAGGAGGTAGAAAGACCCTGGGAATAGAGCACGGAATAGAGCCAGGGACCGAGTAAGGAACAAATCTGGGAACAGAGATAGAACAAAGCTGGGAATAGAGCTGGTTCAGCCTCAGCGGGTCTCCAGGTCAGAGGTGGATACGGCTGGGCCAGGGACGCACCCTGGAAGTAGATGGCATTCAGCAGCAGCAATACTGTGTCCTGCGGCAGTTCCAAGAGGAAGTTTTCAATCTTGCCTTTTGTGGCTTCCTTCACCCACTGATTGATGTTCTCCAGGTCATCCCCCATCCTTCCCGTCAGGCTCATGGCTTTTGAGCCAAAGAGCTGTTCAGATTGTTCCAGGAAGTCCTCCTTGATGGGAAATCCTACACAATAGGGGCATCCACTCAGTCTGTCCCCCTTACTCCTGTCTGCCCAGAGTGCTCTGTAGGCGTAACCAGCACCAACCTTTCTGCAGGTACATTCTGGCAGCCAGTTGAAATGCTCCAGGACCCAGATCCTGGCAGAGGCGACTCAGCAGGAAAGGGAGACAGGGCTCTGCGTCCACATGCAGCGCCTGCAGCAACCTCTGCAGTGTCTGGTTCTGAGCACCTGGAGGCACCATGCCAGCTGGGGACCAGGCTTTGGCCATGTCCATGGCCCACCCAAGCTATCTGGCATACCCATAGGACCACATGAAGCTGAACTGAGAGACAAAACTCCCCAGTGTGCTTCCTGCTGTGTTACTGACACTTTTACCCCCTCACCTCAGGCCAGTCACCTTCCCTCTCAACACCTAGGTTCCCATGAGATGCTCCTGGGAAGTGCAGTCATTGTATCCAAAACACCATCAGTATATCCTGAACCCAACACCCAGAACTCTGGTCGACAGAGATGATGGTGGGCCCAGGTGTCAGCATTTCCTGCCCTTCCACCCCCTGACTTGGTATCCTTAGAGAAGTGAATTCCTACTGACCTCCCAGCTCTGCTAGTCCCAACAGGTTCTCCCATGGTACCTAGTGCCAAGTGAGACAGTGCCAGAGCCACACTCAGAGGTGACAGGACAAGGTTGGGGTTGTTGGATGTTTGGGCCACTAAAGAGAAGAGGTCTTTGGTAAAAGCCATCATGGACTGAGCCAGTTTGTGAGTCTGTTCTGGGGTTGGGGACCTCTTGCAGTCTTCTGGGGCCCTCTTTATAATATTTCGGTCATCTGTATCCTGTGGGGGAAGAGGGAATAGAGCAGGGGTCCATGAGATCAGGGCCAGACCCCACCCAGATTCTAAGCTGAAAATCTACTTCATTGACCCCTTGTCTTGGGCCTTGTCTTGGTTGTAATGGGAGAGGGAGGAAGGTCTCCGGTCTGTGGATTCTGGGGAATCAGCCCCTCCTGCCCTTTGTCTCCAGAACACCCTTTCATAGGCACACTGCCCTGCCCCTTCACCCCGTTGACTGGCCCTCTTCCCTTGGTCCCAACTACTCTTCCCCAGCCCCACCTGGTTTGTACCTGGTTGCCCAACTTGAGGAAGGTGAGTGGGGACACTATTTCCTGGGTCTGTTCACTCCTTAGCTGGAGAGAGGAGGAAGCAGATGGAGAATAAATCTTCTCACAGCTCCCCAACCCTGTAAGGCTCTGGTTGCCTCCCCCAATACTCACACCTCACTGTCCAGTACCTGTTGATTTAAGGGCTCCATTGCCATCACAGGAGAGAACTGTGGAGAAATGGTGAGAAGAAGCTGACCCCCTCAGAGCCTGAACCTCCAAAAATCCCAGCCCACTTGGTTCCCCCCCCCCACACCTTCCCCAATCCCAGGTTCATTCTTACTACCGAGCAGAGGCTCTGCAGGCAGGACAAGCCGAACACCAGGAGCGCCCAGAGTCGCGCCATGTTCCTGTTGAGAATAGCTGCTCAGTTCCCACCTTGCCCCCACATCCCCAAGGATTCCACGCACACATGAGCAGGGACAGGCTGTCCTAAAGGCCAGTCCAGACACAGAGAACACACAGCTCCATGGCTCTGCTCCAGCAGTTTCTCTCTCTCTCTCTCTCTCTTTCCTCTCCCTCTCCCTCTCTCTCTCTCTCTCTCTCACACACACACACACACACACACACACACACACACACACACACACAGAATGTTTAGTCTCAGTCATGGAAATAAAAAATAAAAAATTCTAATTCTTCCTGATTTGCCATTTGTCAGACCTAAATTAGAATCCAAATTCTGCCTCTTTCCAGGGGTCTTGGCTGACTTCCTTCACCCCTCAGGCTTCATCTCTCCTCACACGATGAGCTCCAGTGACAGCAAGTCTCCTTGTTACTCAAGGAGTGGAGAGGCCTCATATGTATGGGTCTCTGACTCAGATCTCCAGGCCCTGTCCCCACCAGCACCAACACCATTAGCTGTTGAATATAAAATAAATGGGCCCAGGAGATGATCCAGAAGGTTGAGCACACACATTATGTCAAGGACCCAGATTCACTCCCCAGTAGGTCCTCCAAGCACCATGCCAGAAGGAATTTTTGTTTTGGGGCCACACCAGACACTCAGGGAGGGGTTACTCTTGGCAGTCTTGGGGGATCTTATGGGATGCTAGGAATTGAACCTGGGTTGGCTGTGTGCAAGGCAAATGCACTACCCACTGGCCCCCAGGAGTAGTTTTTGAGTACCACCAGGAAGAACAAAAATTTAAAAATATATTTTTGAATATTTTTAAAAAGAGAAAAAAAGAAAATGGTTGTAAGCATTCCTGTCTCCTGCATGGCATTTTTATGAGCCCAGCCTAGTCAAAAGCGCCCCTTGCAGGAAGTGTGCCCTGGGATACCAATGCCATCCTGCTATCTGCAGTACCTTGAATCTGGTATAGGCCAGGACAGGTCAGCAGGACCCTAAGACTGGGGGATGGGGTGCTGCAACAGAGAGCTGCCCTACTGATCAGAGCAAAACCCAGTGAATGACAGGCTGGAGTTGCCTTTGGACTTACTGGAATCATTGTCTCCCTCCTGCTCTCTGCTCCATTGCTCTGTGGCAGCTGGTCCTTGGCTGACCTGACACTGGCTTCACACTGACACTTCCCTTCTCAAGCCAGTCATTCCGGAGATTTTTTGGGGGTGGGGCACACACCCAGTGATGTTCATGAGTTATTCCTGACTACACTCAGGAATCATTCCTGGTAGTGCTTGAGGAATCATAGGGTCCTGGGGATTGAAGCCAGGTTGCCACATGCAAAGTGCCTTCCTTACCCACTGTACCATTGCTCTTGCACTTTTCTGGAGAATTTTTATTACCCCCACCACCACTACCAGATACAAGACTCCAATCTGGGTAGACTCTTTCTGGCAAAAAAAAAGGCCCCCAGTTCTTTAGTCCCTTAGACTCCCCCACCCAAACACCCATATTTGACTCATTCCAGAGGCTGGTAAAGTACAGCCTCCTGCCCCACATCATATTTAGCTCATACTCCCTACCTCTTCTCCTGCCTAAGCTGGAGCTGCCGCCAGCCTCCTCCTTGCTGTCCAGCCGTACACGCTGTCCTTCTGGCCCCACTTGAAAGCTCCCTACACACTGTCCAGGCTCTGGCCTGGACCGCCGAGCCCTCCCTCCCACCAGGACCTTTGCTCTAAGCCAACCCCCTCCAGAGTGCTTTCTCTTCTGGTAAATATTGGCCCACGCATCCGGTTAAACATTGGTACTGGGGCCAGAAGCACCTTTCCCATCAGTGTGTCTAATCCTGGAAGCACCACCCAGGGCCCCAGGAAGCTGAGCCCTACCCGAACCTGGAAAAAAGGTTGAAAAGGAGACACTTGAGGCTGTCAGAAGCAGAAGGACAGCCACTTGACACTGGGTCAGGCTTCCCTGAGTCCACAGGCTAGGGTCACTTTCAGAAAAGTCACATAATCTGCCCAAGGACAGGGCTGAGCCAAGCCACTGACAGGTTCCCATTTCCAGTATTCCTTCCTCCCCTGCTGAGAAGCAGAGTGGGAAGGGGAAGCCAGGAAAAAATACCCAACCCTACCCACCCCAAATCCTGGTTGGTTGCCTTCAATCTGGATGCATACGGAGATAGCAGGGCCCAAGCCACTCCCCAGTCACGTGTCTTTCAGAGCTCCGCATAGTAGGGGTAGCTTGTGAACAAGTCTCATACTCTGCAGCCTAGGAGCCTAAGCAAGCTGCCTTGCCACCCTCTGCCTTATGCCTCACCCTCAAACCCCCTGAAGTTGGTGGGACTTAGTTTTCTCAAACTTGGCACCATCTAGAAAAGACTTGAAGCCAGGAATGTGGCTCCATGGAAGGCACCTGCCTAGCAAGCAGGAGAGCTTAGGTTCCATCCCCAGTTCCCCTCGCACTCCATAGCTCTTCCATAGAATTTATTGGTCATTTTTTACATCTATTGCAAATAATGAAGAGGCAGCAGGGCTCATCCTGGACCTCATCTCTGGTCTGAAATCAGAAAACCAATGGTGTTTGGGTCTTCCTGATCTCTTGGAGAGACCTGAGATGCAGAGAGTGCTCTTCTCACCCTTTCTCTCAGGGTCACGGACCATGTCCCAGGGGTGTAGGGCCAGGAGAGCAGGGGGCTGCCTCCTCAGTTCAAGGCACAAACATTGTAGAGAGAGGTGGGCAGGCAAGGCATGGGGTGTTCCTGGTGGGCACCAACTGGTTCAGTTCACCTTCCCTCTTCTTTCTCTACATTCCTTCCATGGACAGGGCCTGGATAAGTGTACACTTACTTAAGACTACAGTCCAAGGCCGCAGCCAACCCTCTACAAAGCTTGGCCACCCAGGCTTCTTTGTTCCTGGAGGGACCCAGCCAGGGAGGGTGGGCCGGTCTTCCTTCCTTCCCAGAGTGCTCCTCTTCCCATGAGGAAGAGGAGGGCAGAGCAGGGGACAGAGCAGAAGTGCTTTCTCTCCGTTTCTTGGGAATCAGCCATTCACCATGCAGGCTTCCTCCCCGAAGCACAGGCCCTGGGGCTTGTTTGGAAGGAGCTGCAGCAGAGAATAGGAAACGGGAGAGATAGTGGGGATTAGTCTGCTAGCCACCCCAGTCTAGGCCAAGAGACGTATGACTCCGTTGTCTGAGCCTAGTAAGAGGTGTCTTTTGGTGGGCAGCAAGGCCAGGCTAGTGAGAGTGCCCCGGAAGTTCTCTGAGCTGAGTTTGGTGGTGGCCTGGGAGGGTGGCTCGAGCAGGGAGCAGACGCCGATCTTGTTGGCCACAGTGCCAGTGACCACCTCACTGCCATACAGGTCGAAGGTGTGGATGGGGTCAGAAGCTGACTTGTAGTGGTGCGTGGGCTTTTGCTCCAGCTCCTTCCACACGGTCAAAGAGTGATCAGATGAGGAGCTGACCAGGATGCCGCCGTCTACCGCCTGGTCAGGAACAGCAGAGTCTCAGCAATGCTCCCCGCTGCATCCCACCCCCATCACATGCCCACACAGCCCCAAGATCTTCCCGACATCTCCCACAGCTCCCAGCAAGTCAGGTGCCCTGAGTGTGTCTCACACACACATAAGCATATCGTGCTGAAGGGTGAGTCAGTGGCATGGGCCTAGCTATTGCTGTGATCAAGTGCCTAGTCAGCCCTCACCATAGTCCATCTTCAAAAGCACACTACGGACACTAAGAAGGAATGAGTGTTGGAACATTGTATGACTGAATGAAATTAAATCATGGACAACTTTGGATCTGTGAATCTCACAATGATTCAATTAAAAAAAAAAAAGTACACTATGAGGTAGCTGCTGTACTGATCCCATTGTACAGAGGGAAAAACTGAAGTTCAGAAAGTTAAGCAACACTACCAAGGCCATAACGCCAGCATGTGCCGCTGCCAAGATTAACACCCAGGCTGGCCCAGAACTCCTTCTGCTTTCCTCGTAGTACTAGAGTTTAGAGGCACATTCAGTCCAGGGTCCCCCTGGAGGGAGGTTTCCCCGAGAAGCCTGGTGTAGCAGCCCCCCACTGATGGAGGAACAGCCCCTATGGCTGAGGAAATTCTCCTGTACCACCCCCTGACTGTGGTTGAGAACAAGGCAGAGCAGGATTCCCATGCCAGCTTGGCTTTTCCCCCACCCCAAGCAGGGCAGCCCAGCAGGGGCCATGGACTCTGCTCAGTGGACTGGGGGCAGTAAACAATGACCCAGCTGAGCTTTATTTAACCTGAACTGGGTCAGGGACAGAGCCGGATCCCTCATCCTCCAAACAAGACAAATATGGATAAGAGTTACTGATTAGAACTTCTCCCTGGGGGCAGCAGATTCAGCTTGACCCCCTGATCCCCGCCCCTAGAGCCCGCCTCCTGTCAATGGGTCCTAGGGCAGGTGTCAAAGGAGATTGGCTCCAGCCTGTCCTGGAGAACCAGTATAGAGGGGAAGGGACAGGGAGCTAGGAGCATCACCTTGATCTGCAGGATGTCTCCCTCATGAGCTGGCCAGCCTCGAAGAACCAGGCCTGTACGGGTATCCAAGAGCACCATGAAGCCTGAGGAAAATCCAGCCACGACACTCCGGCCGCTGGGGCTGATAGCCAGGGCACGAACAAGCCCAGGATTCAACCCGCCTCCCAGGCGGAACTCATGCTGTGGGCAGAGGAGAATGGCTGATGGAACCCCTGCGAACCAGTCCACTTCTCCCTCCACACCTGCCCAGCTCCAAGTCTGCTCAACTTAGCCTCTCTTTCCAACTCCCAATCACAGGCCAGAAGGCTATCGCCCAGGTGTCCCATGAGCAATGATGTCCCAGCCCTCTGGCTGGAATCACTCCTCCCTATGCACCAAAGCTTAGGGGACCAGACACCCCCTGACCTGCAGGCCAGGCTTCCTGCAGTCCACAAAGCGCAGAGTTGAGTCGGAGCTGGCCATGGTGATGCTGGTATGGGGGGCAGGCATGACAGCCACCGCAGTCAGAGGCACCCGGCTATCTGAGGGCTCCACTGTGCGAATGGTCTTCCCTGGGAAGAAAGGAGGGAAGGTGCAGTAGATCTGGGTCCCAGACACTGCTGAAAGTGTCTGATTTCTTCCACAGTCTTACCCTACTCTACTCTCCACCTGTATCCCAGAAGTCTCCTGCCCCTGAATCATCATCCCATAAACACAGCCAGCCAGGGGTCCACCTAGGAACAGCTTGCTCTCCACACAGAGCCACCTCCCATCTTCTGCAGTACCAGCCTCTCAGCCCCTTTAATCTAATCCCCCTACCACAATGCTAACAGAGATCTGAGCAACCAGTTGCCAAGCATAACACATAACAACTGAGCCAAAGACCTCTACTTAGTCGATTCCAAGCTAGTTATTCTGATTCCCACATCCACAATGAGAAAAAAGGACCTTCTGACCACTAAGTGACTTGCTCAAGGTCGCTCAGTCAGGGAGTTGGCAGAGCCAATCCACATGTAGGTGAACTCAGGTTGAAGCTCCGTTCCCCTATGCAAACTCAATTACCAAACCCTGGAACATGCTCCCTTCCCCCATTCTACCTAACCGTGTGCATGGCCTTTTTTTCCCAAGCTAGTAGTAGTCTCAGAACAAAACTCACTGGGACCACTCACCTGTGAAGGGGTCCCAGATATGCAAAGCCCCATCGCAGGTTACCACACACTGCGGGGCCTCCAGTTGACCAGCAAAGAAGACACTCTTGCGGTGCTGAGCATAGATGAGGCGTGGCGATGTTTCACTTGTTCCATCCCCAGAGTTGTAGAGTGGCCAGAGGCGAACGGTGCGGTCCTTACTGCCACTCAGGAAGAAGTCCTCGTTGCTTAGGGGGGCCACACACTTGACAGCCCCCGAGTGGCCCGGGAAGCTCTGAAGGCGGATCTGGTGGAAGTGGAAGTGGGCGTCTTGCTGACTCACACCAATCTCATACTGCCAATAGGCCAGCCAGTTCCCACTCAGCCCATGTGTGCTCCGGGGCAGCTCCCGCTTCAGCGCATTGTCCTCATTCTCGCTGCTCAGACCCCCGCCACATGCCCCGGAGATGGAGCCAAGAGACCCAGGGTTGTTGGCCTGGGAACTGTCAGGGAGCTGAATGCGGTTGCCCACCAGCACGCTCCCAAATGTCCCTGAGTGGCCGTCATCCTGGCTGCTGACCCCACCCTGAGGGTCCCACTCTGGGCCTGTGCTGGGTGCTGTGGGCTCTGTGTTGGCAGGACTGCATCCACTGGAACTGATGCTCTCCAAATACAGCCCCGCCAGCTCCCCAATCAGCTCGTGATTGGGGATGACTTTTCGAATGATGTCACCTGGATGAGGGGTAGAGTGAGAGGTCCTGAGATCAGGGAAGACTGTAGGTGCCTGCTACCTCCCAGCCCAGTGCTTTGGAACCGCAGGAGATAAGCCTGGGATGTGCCACATTGAGCACACCCAGCACTTCCTCACAAAAACTTCCCTCTCCCAAGCTGAATGTGAAATTGGGACATATTCAAGGTTCCTTCTGTGTGCTAGTGCCACTGGGTGTCAGAAAGAGAATGGAAAGGGTGGCCAGAGAAACAGTACAATGGGCAGGGTACTTGCCTTACATGTGGTCAACCCAGATTTGATCTCTAGTTTCCCATATGGTCCCCTGAACCCACCATGAGTGATACCTGAGTGCAGAGTCAGGGGTCAGCCCTGATCATCACCAGATATGGTCCAAAACAAGAGAATGAAATATGGGCACCAGAAGTGCCAGCTGACTTCACAGGGACCAAGACATCTCCAAGCCATGACTCTGCCTACTCTACCCAGTCGTCCAGCACGAAGCACAAGGACAGCTGGGTCCTCACAGATGGCACAGCAGTCTCTTTGCCTTCCTGAGGGCAGTTTGCCTCCTTGCCACTAATGCTCAGTCCCTGTGTATACAGGACCTGGGACTTGGGCTTTGAGGGTAGATCTGTGGTCTTCAACCACCAATCTATGGACTACTGTTGGTCTACAGTATAAGGTTGAAGACTGAGCTAGAACCTTTTGCTATGACCCAAAAAACAGTGCTTAATATACACTATTGACTTGGGGTGGGGCCGGGTGGTGGCGCTGAAGGTAAGGTGCCTGCCTTACCGCGCTAGCCTTGGGTGGGCCGTGGTTCGATCCCCCGTGCCCCATATGGTCCCCCAGGCCAGGGGCGACTTCTGAGCGCATAGCCAGGAGTAACCCTTGAGCGTCACTGGGTGTGACCCCAAAAAAAAAGAAAAAAAAAAAAAAAACTATTGACTTGGGGTAAAGCAGGAGGAATGCAGGGCCCTCCCAGGAAAAGGAGAGAGCCATGAGGCTAAGGGCACAGGATGCGGCAGTACCCAACAGGCAGGAGAAGGGCACGTAGATTGTGTATGCCATCTCCAAGGTGAACACCTTCTGCAGCTCGTCCAGTACAGTGAGGTCCACCAGTCGCTGTTGTCCGTCAGAAAAGGTCACCTCGGGTAACTGGTCCTCTCCATGGCCTGCTGAATCCAGCTTCAGATCCTGCAGCCAGGAAGCCTGGGATTCAGCCCCGGCCAGGCCTGGGCCCACCTACCCCACCAGGCAGCTCTGCCTACCTGCTTCTGGAGCTCATGCAGCTGAGAAAAGACCTGGAAGAAGGTGGCTACAGGTTCACTCAGGTGCTGCTGAACCATCTCCTGTCCAATGCGCAAGCAGATGAGAGCGATGAGGCTGATGGTCTTCATACACAGCACTGTCCGGGCCTGCGCTCCACTTGGGAAACTGGAAACAGAGCTCATGAGCCCAGACTGCCACTCCATAGATCTTGGCCAGAATCAATCCAAAAACTGTTAAGAGGAAACGAGTTCCCAGACCCACAGGGCAACCAGATGAAGAAACTAAGACACAAGAAGGTTCAATTCTCTTAGGGCTACACAGCTGTCTTGAGAACCCAGACACTTGACATCCAATCCAGTGCCACTGGACTCTCCCTGACTCCTCCCGTAGCCCCCTCGGCATACCCCGTGATGAGGGAGGTGAGAAAGCTGAGCACCGGTAGCAGGACCTCATGGCTGATGCGGGGCAGGATGTCCATAAGGGTGGTATCTGAGAGGTACACAATGATCTTCTGGGTCAGCGTCACCGCGGCCAGCAGTCCCGCCTCCTTACGGCTGTTAAGTCGACTGGGGCTGGCGGTGCCCCCCAGGGCCACCTAGGGCCACAGGGCATATGAGGGCCAGGCTGCCTCTGCTCACCTCCCGCCCCTAGGTCTGCTGGCTGGGACACTGACCAGGTAGCTGATGTAGGGCAGGTATTGGTAGGTAAGCACAGGCTCCCCGTACAGCTGTGCAACATGGAGGAGGCAGTTGAGCACAGGTCCCGATACTACATCGCCCAGCACAGGTCTCTTCTGGTAAATGTTTCCGGCACTCAGAGGAGGACTCTCCCCACTGCTCGCCATGAACTGCTGCCGGGTGGGCCCTGTCAGGAAGGGCACTGTCTTAGAAGCTACCAAAGGGAGGCTGGCTAGCCCATGATCAGTGCCTAGCCAGGAGTTTGTCTGAGATGGTCAAAGAAGGATCCCCTAGAGGGGGTGAGAGATAGGGGAATGCCCCTCAATCGCCTTACCCACATAACACGATGTCAGTAGGCGGAGCAGGTTCCGAGCCACATGGCGAGAGGCAACTGTGGGGCCAAGCTTGGCAGCCAGCCAGCGGACCGTCCTGCAGGCTGTATCTGTTGGACAGGAACAGACCTGAGCTCATGAGATAACTCTGGCTCACTCCTCCCACTCCATGGATGGGGCACCCACCCCACTAGCCCACTCACTGCATTCCTTCCTAGGAGCCTGGTGCACCCCCAACTACCACCACTACAGGCCTCTGCTGTGGTGGCTGCTCCAGGCCCTTCTCCTCAGGCACCCGCTTGGAGAAGTCATTTTCTCAGTGATTTCTTCCCAGCTCTGAAATGATGGCACCTAGGCCCTGGCTTTCTCCTCCATTTTTCCTATATCCTTTACTCTTTACTCTTTAAAGCCTCTCAGTCTAAACATGTTAGTTTTGGGGTGTCTTTCTGTGGGGTATAAATCCCCAGCAGTGGTTAGGGTTTACTTCTGGCTCTGTACTCAAGAATCATACCTGACAAGTTTAGGGGACCACATGGGTTGCTAGGGATCAGTTGCATGCAAGGCAAACACACCTTCTGTACTATTGCTCTGCAATCCTACCCCACCCCCCATACACACACAGATTGGCTTCTCACTGGTAAAAAGAACAGGGTTCAGAGAGATAATACAGCAGGTAAGGCATTTGCCTTTCACACAACAGACTTGGGTTTTATCCCTGACACTCCATATTCCCTGAGCCTACTAAGAGTGATTCCTGGGCCCGGGAGATAGCATGGAGGTAAGGGATTTGCCTTTCATGCAAAAGGTGATCAGTTCGAATCCCGGTGCCCCATATGGTCCCCTGTGCCTGCCAGGAGCAATTTCTGAGCATAGAGCCAGGAGTAACCCCTGAGCACTGCCGGGTGTGACCCAAAAACCAAAAAAAAAAAAAAAAAAAGAGTAATTCCTGAGTGCAGAGCCAGGAATAAACCCTGCGTGTTATCGTGTGTGTGGTCCAAAAAACAAACAACAACAAAAAAATGACAGGTATTGAGAATGACTCAAGTGGTTGAGGTTATTTCCTGCATCTCAGCCTCACAAGCACAACTGTGCAAATGATCCCCGGATGAACACCAACCCTTTGGTCCCTGTCCCCTGGGTGTGGACCCTACTTCAAAAAGAGGGCGTTGGGACTGGAGAGATAAGTACAAGGCTTAAGGTACTTGCCTTGCACCCAAACTTAGTTCAATCCCCATTCCCACATTTATATGAACCCCCAAGCCCTATCAGGAATGCACGGAACATAGTCAGCAGTAAACTCTGAGCACCAGGGTATGGCACAAATTCCCACCCCAGGAAAATAAAGCAAGAAAGAGAAACTGCAAGTGAAGCAGTAGTACACAAATGGGCACCTCAAGGAATTACATTCACTGTGGGTCCCTCTGCCTAGAACGTTCTTCCTGCTGCAGAACTGACCACTCTGGCTCTTGTAGTTAGCTACATGGGGCCTCTCCTGAAGGTGAGGCTCAGGAGGTCATGTGGTCCTCCAACACTTGAGCCATATATCCAGCCTAAAACCTAACTATTTGTGCTAACAACCTCCTAATTACCGGAGATTTGTCTGGCCCCTGAAAACCCTATCTCCCTTGGCCCTTGGGACATCTGGACAGATTCTTTCTAGCACAAACAGATATTGCATTGAGTGAAGACTATCTATCATGTGATATCTCCTCTTTTAAATACACTTTAGGGGAATGGAGCAATAGTAAGTAATGTGCTTGCCTTTCATATACTTGACCTAGGCTCAAGTCCCAGCACTCTATGTGGTCCTCCAGGCAACTAGAACTGACCTTTGAGCAACACAAGGTTCGGTCCAGACACAAAAATAAAAAAGGGCAATAGCACAGCAGTAGGGCGTTTGCCTTGCACGCAGCCAATCCCAGACGAACTCTGGTTCTATTCCTGGCATCCCATATGGTCCCCCAAGCCTGCCAGGAGTGATTTCTGAACAAAGAGCCAGGAGTAACCCTGAGCACTGCCAGGTGTGACCCCAAAACAAAAACAAAAATAGGGGCTGGAGCGATTGCATAGTGGTAGAGCATTTGCCTTGCAAAAAGCTGACCCAGGACAGACCTAGGTTCGATCTCTGGCATCCCATATGGTCCCCCAAGCAAGGAGTGATTTCTGAGCATATAGCCAGGAATAACCCCTAAGTGTCACCGGATGTGGCTCAAAATCAAAACAAGACAAAAAATTGTTTTAAATGGGCTGGAGAGATAGCACTGCGGTAGGGTGTTTGCCTTCCATGCAGCCAGTCGAGGATGGACAATGGTTCAAATCCTGGCATCCCATATAGTCAGTCCCCTGTGCCTGCCAAGAGCAATTTTTGAGAACAGAACCAGGAGTAATCCGAGTGCTGCCAGATGTGAACTCCCCCCCACAAAAAAAATAAATAAAATGAGAAAATAAACAGATGCTTCAGGAAGGCAGCCTCAGTCTGAGTTATGTATCTCTGCAGCCCACTGCAGGGCAGAGTGGGGGCATTAGGCAGATGCTGCTGAAACTCAAGTACCCAAGCCATAACTGAGGGCTGTGGACTTACCTAGAAGGATTTTCTGTTCTTTGCCCTCTGATTGCTCTGTCAACGGTTCCTCCTCTTCCTCCTGGTCTGTTCCACCTCCACCGGCCACCGTTTCCATGGATAGCACAGTATCAGAGAGGGTGAGCTCAGTTGCCCCAGGGCCCTCCTCGGGCTCGCCCTCATCCTCCTCCAACACCACACAGCCTTCTTCCTCCTCATCTTCCTCAGACCCCTCACTCTGCTTCAGGTCCTGGCTGCTGTCACCTGACCTGAGGCTGCTCTTGTCCGGAAGTGCTGCCCCTTCATCCGTTGCTCGCTCTTCACCTAAGGAGGTCTCACTGGTACTGCTCTTGTCACTTAGATGCCCCAGGCTCACAGCCTCAGCCTCCTGGGGCTGTGGAGCTGCAGTCACATAGAGGCCAGCCTGGAAGTCCTCTGTCTCAGGGAGGTCAGCTTGGTCATGGAAGCTGACACCAGACGTATAGTCCAGAAGCCCCAAGCCTGAAGCAGCAGCAGTTTCTCCACCCATCTGAATCTCCTCCCCAAAGGCACAGGAGTTGGGCCCACCCCCTGGGAGCTCGCTCTCCTCATCCTCAGCAGCCCCTGCCAGGCCCTTGCTCTCCTCTTGGGAGACCTCCACCCCAGCCAGCACCTGCAGAACGTGGGGCAGCAGGTGCACAAGAAAGGCTTGCAGGCCCAACCGCACCATCAGCTGGGCCACGAAGCAGTCCGTGTACAAGTAGAAGCGGCCGTGGAGCCGGCAGGGACTCTCATAGGCCCCGATGAGAGGCTTCAGAAGGTACTTATTGGTATTTTTGGGGCCCAGGGCCTTAGCTACAGGCTCAAAGAGATACCAGGCTGTATAGACAGCTGTGTGTTCCTCAGACATGAGGGACAGCACAAATGGCAGCAAAATTTCCAGACCTTCTGGGGTGATGTCACTCAGCACTGCACCAAGTTGCTGCCACAGGCTGAAGACTAGCTCCCGGCCCTGGGCCTCATCCTCTACTTTCCGAGACTGATAAAGGAGGATGAATTTATGCAGCGCTGGGAAGTAGGGCGGGAAGGGGACCAGAGAGCTGAAGGGGCTGAGAAGCTGGGTCGGAGAGGGTGGGGGCAATCCCTGGGAGACAGGCCTGTACGCAAACAGGAGGTCTGACTCGCCCTGCCCCACCCCAATGGAGCCTTCAGATCTACTCAGCTGCAGAAGAACATCCAATACAGGCTGAAGAGACACAGGAATCTCCTTGGGATAGCGTGTGCAGAGCCTCTGAACCGCCTCAAAACGTACCCACAAAGGGGCATCTGGCTGTAGTGTTCGAACACGAGTAGCAAATACCATCTCGGCCAGTAAGATCCCCAGTGCTTGCATGTCCCTATGGAAGAGGTCCTGAAGCTGCATGGGCATGGGGTGCCGGAGCCGGGGCTCTTCTGTCACCTCCAAACAGCCCCCGAGGCCTTTGGTCAGGAAGTTGCCAAGTTTCTCCAGCTCTTCCAGAGCCTGCAGGGGATTAAAGCCTTCTGGAAGGAGAATCTTCCCTTCGTCCCCTTCCCCAGGGTCAGCTCCTGATACTTTGCTCCTGCGGCTTGGACGAGAGGCCGAGGTCACTGAGAAAGAAAGGAGGCCTGGAGGGACCTGACTAGAGGAAGAAGAGGAAGGAGAGGAGGAGGAGGAGGGGCCCAGCTGGTCAGTAGCTTTCCCCGCCAGGGCAATGGAATCCAGGGCTTCGGTGGCCTGCTCTAAATCATCCTCTCCGGCCATAGGCCGGTCCAGGTTCCAGCCAGCCTCACATGGGGTAGCCTCCAAAACCAGCCGGCTTGCCCCATTAGGAGGCTGGCCTGGATAGTCCTCCCGGCCAATGCTCTCTTGGATGGTCTGGAACAACAGCCTAGGGATGAGTGGAGGCTCAGGGCCCAGTGCAGGAGCCCCAGCCAGTCGCCGGGGATGTGGCTGGTCAAAGAGCTGCACCACACCAAAACTGGTGAGGTGTGTGTGTGCATCCACCAGGTGTAAACACACATTCTTCTCCTTCACTGCCTCTTTGCCCTGGAGCTTGTAGCCAAAGGTGAGGTCAATCCAGTGGTGCAGGTCCTGTGACACCTCGTGGCTCTCTAGCAGCGCCCGGTGGGCCACCACAAACTCCTTTGCAGAGCTGCACCAGGCCGGCACATCCAGGTCCGGCATGTCAGGGTGGATGGAACAAAAGATAGAGGGATCAGTGTAGAACTCGGGGATGCACTCGTCAGGTGTCCAATTCTGCATACGTTCCATGCTGGCAGGATACTCGTGGGGTTCCCACTGCGCACGCACATGCCCACAGAGCACAGAACGAGGTGTTCGTCGCGCTTTGTACACGTAGTAGGTGATGTCTGAGAGCACATCAGAAATGTGGTGAGGCACATGTGGGGGCTCCCCACCACCCGTACCCCCCGCCACGAACGCCTGACGTGTCATCTCATATGTGAAGTCCAGCTGCTTATCTCCCTTGTTGAGGCGGAACTTGGACTTGCGCAGGTCCCGGAAGCGGCCATGTGGTGTGGTGAAGTCCACCACCCAAGGAAGTACAGGATGGTAGTTGGGGTCCCCCTGCCGGCGTCCTGCCAACCGATTCAGCTGCATGAGGTAGTGGAAGTTGCTGATGCGGCCATGGACCCAGTCAAGCACAAGGCCTCTAAGTTCCTCCTGGCAGGTGGCACACTCATTGACCCTTCCCTCTGCTTTTGCAGGCTCAGTGGCCGCCTCTGTCCTTGTGACAGGGGGCTCCTCGTCCTCTCTGAGCCTCTCATAAGCCCTTAGGTCCAGCTGAAGCTCACTGCACAGTTTTTCATCCACAGCAATGTGGTGCAAAGATAAAGCCCCACAAGCCAGCCCCTGACGGTGACAGACCTCCATGGCCTGTAGCACTTGATAAAGAATGAAGAGCACCTTGGCTTGGCTATTGGTCAGTTTGGCAGGGCTGAAGGTGACCACGTCGTGCAGGGAGAACTGCATGTAAGGATGGAGCACGTAGAGCATCTCAGGAGATTCCAACAGGGCCTCGGCTCTGAGAAGGCTGGGACAGGCAGGGCTGGTCCGCGGGGAACAGGAGCCATCCCTGATATAGGATGGGCACGGGGTGGCTTCCCCCACGGGCAGGAAGGCGCCGCCATACACCCTCTGCAGAGCCTGTCGGACTGAATCCAGCGCAGGGCCGGCTAAGGGGGAAGGACTGTGACTATAGGGCTGCCCATAAGTTTGATAGGCGTGATGCCAGAGGTTCCGATAGTTCTGAGCAGCCACGTCCTGCATGAAACGACTGAGGGTCTCGGGGCCGCCGGACCCCTCCTCGGACGGCAGGCCCCCGCCCAGCGGGTAGGCCAGTCTCCGCTTGCGCAGCGCGTGCACCTCCACGCGCGTCCAGCCGGGCGGCAGCCTCTGCACGGAGCGCTGCAGGAGAGTCCTGACTTCCGCCTCGCCCAGGCCGTCGGCGCGGGGACAGGGGCCCGGGGGCAGCCGGCGCTCGCGGAGGCCGGCCAGCCAGCGCAGGGGCACGAGCGCGACGGCGTGGGCGCCCCCCGGGGCGGGCGCCAGCTGCCGGGCATCGATGCCGAGGTCCCGCTCCACGCTCTGCAGCAGCTCCCGCGCGTCCGGGCCGGGGGGCGGCGCCCAGAGCGGGGTCCCCGCGGGGAGCGCGGCTTCCCGCCCTTTGTTCCCCAGGGCCATGCCCGCCAGGACGCCTCCCGGGGCCGCCGTCCGAGAGGCGCAGCGACGTCTTCCGGGGCGGGCGAGAGGAAGAGGCTGGCCGGGGCTGGGACCGGGGCTGCAGGAGGGCAGAGCAGGGACACTCTTACCCCTCGCAGGCTCCGACGCGAGGCGAGGCGAGGCGAGGCGGCGGGCGCGGCGGGGCTAGGGCCCCGGAACAGCAGCACTGGCAGCGCCGGGCTCCACCGTGACGGGTCAGCTGACGCGGATCACGTGACCGCCCGGCACGGAAACAACCGCACGTGGCTGGGCGGAGCCCTCTGGCCCCGCCTCCCGCGCAGCCCTCGCTCCCCCGCCCCCGGCACGCCCTTCCTCCTGCCGCCTCCACAACTCCCTCTGGTCTAGGGCCGTTGAGGGCGGCTCCATCCAGAGACATCCTCCCCCCAGCCAAGCCCTTTTTCCTCGTTTTTGCTTGTGGGTTACACTCTTTGGCGCTCAGGGGCGGCTCCTGGCTTTTTTGAGCTCAGAAATCGCTCGTGGCTCAGGGGACGCCGGGAATCGACCCCGGGTCCGTCCTGGGTCGGCCGCGTGCAAGGCAAAGGCCTTGCCGCTGTGCTAGCTATCTCTCTGGCCCCAGATCCCAGCCCTTCACGAATGGCTTCGCCTCCCCCGTCAATCTTTTTTTTTTGTTTTTGTTTTTGTTTTTGGGTCACACCCGGCAGCGCTCAGGGGTTACTCCTGGCTCCATGCTCAGCAATTGCTCCTGGCAGGCACGGGGGACCATATGGGGCACCAGGATT